>JABASF010001949.1:0-17913 GCA_019776145.1 Harlomillsia oculata
CAACCGGCCTTGTTTTCATACCTTGTTTATGCATATGAATGCTGAATAAAACACTGTGGAAACATTGTGCATTTTCTTTACTCGATCCTCAATTATTTTATTCATGATTTTCAAAAAGGGGAAGCTAGATTTTGACTTTTACTATACAATTTGCATTGCACAATTGCACTGCATTGTAGTGTAGCTGATTGTTACTGCAACTCTGCAACTGCAACTGACGAACTGACTCAACTGGAAATTGACCAGGAAAAGGGTAATCATTACCCTTTTGGGTAATGAGTAATGAGTAATAGTAATGCGTAATGGACAAGGGACACACCAAAGAGTAGATAAATTAACATGTTATGTTGATATAATTTATAATGTTATCCAAAATCCAATATTTACTCTTCAGAAAGACAGCTAACTATTATTCAATGCTAATTAATTATTAATTTATAGCTTAAATAAATAATACCCTCAATGGCCTCAATTCCTCAAAAACATAAAAATGGTCGGAAATGCACCAGACTTTGTAGTAGAACAAGGTGTGATATTACATTTTTACATTAGACACTTTTTGCAAGCAGGTACAACTTGACATTATTAATTCGTGCAAAAACGTTGTGTGTAATATGAAAACTACTCATTTTGAAGAAATGAAAATAAACGCCTTCAAAAATTCTCTATGCTATTCTAAAATTGGAATGGAAGACATGATACTTTTTGGAAACCTTTGCTTTGCATTGTGCTTCTTTAAGTTCTTTATGATAAAAGTTGTGCTTAACCCTATCCAGATTCTATCAAAAGTTGCAGTTTTTTGGGGTTTCTTGATTTTTTGTGACTTTTCATTTTCACTACGCAGACAACATGGCTTCAAAACTTTTTCTGCACTATTCATCTACTCTCATGCTCATATCATCGATATTTCACAATTTTTGCTACTATTGCAGTAACTGGCTAGTACATGAAGTTCCATGCATGCAAAAATGTAAATTACCATAGCATTGCATTATCGCAATCGTGTGCTTCATTATCATTTCATGTAGAAACTTTGCATGTTTTTGGAACTGGAAGACATAAGAATTGCGTTGCGGGTCTCCTCGGTCAAAATTGGGAAAACTTCCTTTAGAAACGTCATTTTCCTGGAAAGTCCGAATCCCAGCCTCTCTCAAAGGCTCACTATTATTATAATTTGCATTGTGAATTGTGTATAGTCAGTTACGTTTACGTTACGTCATAACACTTTTTCCTCAATAGCTCTTTTACCTATCTTCTACCTAGTTTGACGTAGTTGCATCAAGGTTTCATTGGGTAACAAGTTCTGGATCGTACGAGATCATTAAACTCGTTTTAATTGGATTTATTAAATCCGATCCTAGATAAAAATAAACCATGCTCCATGCAATTGAAAGAACGAATCATCCTTATTTTTAAAAATTGAGATTTTCAAACAAATGATTCTCAAGTTAGGAAAACGTACACATCGACATGATGCATCCTGTACAGTTTGATGCGCAATCAAATGTAATGAAACTTAATCAAATCTAATCATGCAAGCGGAAGAAGGAAAACAAAACTACATCCAAAAGATGAGCTAATAATAAGGAGATTTTTAATAGACAAAAAAATTCATAGCACAATATTCAAGTTTGTTGTACTCATTCGAAAAACTTAACGATTTTTATATCTCTAAAATCGATAAGTACTCAAATTACATCTAAGAAGCAAGCACTAAATTCATTGACTGCCAACTTTGGTTCATACTCTTACATTTTTATATTTAATTACGACTTAATATTATTAAATTGATTAACTTATCAGCATGCGTTCGTTCGTGTGTTCCGTGATGATTCATTCATCACCATTATTTGAGACTTCTTTTTGAACCTACTTTAATTAATTCATCATTTAAGTTAGAGTACCATTGTTAAGAATAGATATTACATGTGTGCTGCTTTGATTATAAGCAATTAATTAAGATTTTTTTTTAGATTGGTTTGGTACGCAGTACGCATGTCCATTTGAAAAAAACATAATGGAAAATACTAACAGCAGCTTACTGGTGCAAAATACATTTTTTTGAAAAAAACGATAGCATTTTTGCACAAAAATACACAACAGGATTTTCTAGTTGAGAATAGAATTAGCACGCTTTTACAAAATCCAGTAATTTGTTGTTAGAAATGCCAAAATTCATTTTACAAACATATTTAGCATAAAATGTACGTGTTTTAATCATTTCTTGGCTTTGACCTTTGACAAACTCAGACTTTCAAAGTACAGAACAGAACAGTGGATTTCATTTCAGTTTTTCTAAACGAGATTTCATAGTTTTCAAAAAACGGTCCATTTCAAATGCTGTCTTTCAAAATAAGAGACTTTTTTTGTCGTACGTGGCTAGTAACACAGTAACTTCAGTACTTCCTCTTTTGCAAGTCAAAAAGATACTTGACAGTTGCACATTATTCTTATCAATCATAATTTATTAATTAATAAACCTACCAAATTCCACTGCACGTACGCTCAAACGTAAAGAACTGTCTTGTCAAGATTTGGAGAGTTTCAATCACCACATTTTTGGGGAATCGAATCTTACACAATAATTATGTTGTATCATATTTTCCTAAATCTAACAGCTCTGGATTTTTTAATTAGTGTAATAATTATTATTTAAGTCTTTCAAAATAAGAGACTTTTTTGTCGTACGTGGCTAGTAACACAGTAACTTCAGTACTTCCTCTTTTGCAAGTCAAAAAGATACTTGACAGTTGCACATTATTCTTATCAATCATAATTTATTTATTAATAAACCTACCAAATTCCACTGCACGTACGCTCAAACGTAGAGAACTGTCTTGCCAAGATTTGGAGAAAGTTTCAATCACCACATTTTTGGGGAATCGAATCTTACACATAATAATTATGTTGTATCATATTTTCCTAAATCTAACAGCTCTGGATTTTTTAATTAGTGTAATAATTATTTAATTAGCCAACACACAGCTCGCGACATGATTCTTAAAGATAGACCTAGTGAAAACGAAAACTTGAGTATTTTGGAGAATTATTTAAGCAACCAAAAAATGTTGGTATTTTATATCAATAAAGTGTTTTTTGAAGGTACGACAGGAAGGACTATGGAACTATGATTTTTCTTAACCGTTAAATCGCTGATTTTTTTAAATTCAATAATTAATCATGGCTCGTCATCATTTCATAGTTGTTTTCCACATGTCAACCAAAATATAGAGAAGTCATTTATTTTTTTGGAATTCTACTCCGGGAGGGAAAAAGGAAAGTTGGTTGTTTTTTGGGCTGTGGTTGATGTTAAAAACTAAGGTAAAAATGATAGGATTTATAGAATAAATCCGCCGAGGTCAGAGTTGTATCTGGAGGTGACGTAGTCAGCCGCAATTGTCAGGTCAGTGAGGCATTGCTGCAATCCACTCAAATGATGGTGGAATTTCTCAGCCAATGTATTCGAGTACTCTTCTTCAGCTTCCACTCCAGAGTCTTCATTTAATTCAGAAAATTCTGTGCAAAATTCAACCAAAAAAATAGGTTAGGTTCATTGCAAAATTATTTCAAAGCTGTAAAAAATCCTCCATGATGATAATCCATGAAAAAACATTTTAAAAAGTCTACAACTGGTTAACCTACAGAAAGTCATGCAACGCTGACGCTGACGCTTTGACCCTCGCCTCGCCTCGCCCTCATCTCATCTCTTCTCCTTTTCCCTTTCAATTGTCTCAATTCTCATTTTGCTCATTTCTTATAGTTAAAGTATGCATCTGTCACTTTGACTTTTCACCAATGACTTTTTGTCCTCAACAAACATGGCCATGGTCAAACCCCGTAACCTTCACCTTCGTCTTTCTTCTTCTACACATTTTAATCACACTTTTTATAGTTTCATTTGAACTTTAAAAGCTCATTAAATAATGGTAATGAAATCAGTGAGTTGTGAAAGTACGAGAGACTTGTCTTATTATGAGCAACCCCCAACCCCCAATTCCTAATCTTAATGCCACACCCGTTTGTTTGAAAGATTGCATTCATTCCCGTTTTGAATAAAGTTGAATCACGTCAAATCAAATCAACATTTTTTTGCCCCGTATCGTGAGTACGATGATAAAATTGATCCATATGAACGTGGAATGTTGTTTGTACGCAGCAGTGAAGGAGAGTATGTAATAGTCAATAGTTCAAACATTAAAACACACACACACAACATCAAAAATTGAGCAATCATCTTGATCTTGAAATAATAATGCGATAAAAAATGTTGCTGTCACCCACCGAATTGGCGAAAATGAAATGTGTTTTGATTGCAAAACACCAAATTAAAGAACATTCCACTTTTATAGAGGTCAATTCCTCAAGGTTGGATTGGAATGGAGTATATAAAACTGTAAATTAGTATTATGCATACTGGGAATGAAAAGTCCTCAAGAGTGGGACTTTCCTGTTGTGCTCCTCTCTCGTATCACAAATCACAGCGTATTGTTAGCGCCTGCCTAAGAAGGATATTTTTGCATGCTTTACGATTTTCACAAAGCAAGTAATGCTTGTATAATCGGAATAATAATGACATTACAATTTACAATGAAATGATTACGTTCGGTTGGTTTGCATTTGAATTCTTGTTTACGGTGGTGAGTTGCACTCGAAGAGGGAACCTGGAAAAGGGAAACCCCTCTTCAAAAGTTGCATGAGCCATGAATGTGCGAAAAAGTCTCAGAACAATTTGAATCGTTTCCGTGCATTCTTTTGTGCTGCATTCATGCAGACAGACAATTTCATTGTGAGAACAAGAACAAAATGTTTATACTTCATTAGTAGTTTTTGGTTTTTTTGTAATAATTAAAAAATTCCATGATTCCAGTTTTTGTGTTTTATGAAACGCAAGGAGCCTAACTAAAGGCCTGCGCCTAAACCACTATCGTGTGAAAAATGGCAATGACATTTCTAATGTTTGTGTAAAATCCTTAAATGACTTTGCATGACTTGATTAGCCGGTGAATCCCATTCATTCACATAACTTGTACTATGATGTATTGGTGGCTGAACTTGAAATAAAGAAGGGGCTTACCGGTGTCACTGGCAGAAGTGGAAGAAGTCGTAGAGACAGTGGAAGGTCTTCTGGCGTGGCCCTTGACCTCTGTAGTTTGTCCCTGAGGTACTTGTGACAGTGACTGAGAATTGGAAATACTACTATTGCTGATGACTGAAACTGAAGTGGGTGAGGTTTGTGACTGAGGTTTGTGGCCCCACATGAGGTCATTCTTGACAGAGTTGAGCACAGTGTAGAATTGGAACAAGTCCACTCCATTGAGGTTGGACACGAGCTGCTTGTCATGTTGCACCTCTTCCTTCGTCTTCCCAATCACAGACGACAGTTGGTCAAATTTGACATCCATGAGGCGACAAGGGACCAAAATCGTTTCATTCATGTCCTCCACCGTTTGCACGAAACGCTCCATCGTCGACAACAAACTCCCATTTGAATGGTTAGCTTCCGATTGATCCAGGCGGGACGCCTTTCTCCGACAATTCCCGTTCACGCCATTACAGTTCGTTGACGACCGGGTCTTGTTGCTGTCAAAATCAAACACAAACAATTTATTATTTTTCATTTCATTTCATTCTCCCAAATCAAATCAAATCAAACCCAAACCATTATCCTATCCTATCCTGCTGTGTGTAGCCTTTTTACGACTGTGTATAGGTTTCTCATTGTGTGTATTCACCCCAAGGTTCTGTTGAAGAACCACCGTTATTAAAACCACTTTTACACGTGGTTAATTGACAGTTAGCGAATCTTACATCCACAAGGAAGGGGAAGCAAAGCCTACAAAGCAAGCAGACAGAGTGAAATCTCAAATCCACCCCATACACACACTTTACAGTCCGACCCACTACTACTTTACTCTTTTATTACTATACAACATTAGTAAACTATATATCCTCATCCTGACCGTTTTGATAACAGTTTGCAGTTTTAACTGTGAGCATGCACTAGCAACTGCACACCGCGCCGCGTGCAATGCAAAAAATGCAATTTATTAAATGCGAATTGTTTGTGTCTATAGTTTATGTTTGTATGTTGAGACTTTGTTTGCTTGGTCACTAACCACAGAACGGCTTTGGATGACATCCACTCCTGCATTTTGACTTTTTGATTCCAATAATTATATGGCAAATCCAACAATGCTACCACACCACAACCTAGATGATAAATGATAATCAAGGAAAAGGCTTTGGGACTTTGGGAGGCACTTTGATTAATCCACTGTTGACACCTTTCCTTTCCTTTCTTTATCAAAATTATTAAGGGTAGTAGTTACTAATAATTAGCACTTTAGACTTTAGGTACACCAGGAGGAGAGATTTTTGTGACTATTTTTAAGACCGTGCAGAATTGACACTTTAACACTATATTTTGTCGAATTAACTAATCAGTCACTGGTCAGAAGAATGAGAATTAGCAGGAAATAAAAACTACTATTTTTGCGTTTTAGTGTTCCAAATGCGGCGTCATACGATTTTGAATAAATATTTGCACGCGCATGCACTTCAAAGATCAACAGGCAGTTTTGTGTTGTCCTCCGTGTCCGTCGGCAAATTGTGAATTTCAAATGTTCAAATGTTGACAAAAACGACAGAAAATCAGCGCTTTTCACGAAAAATACGTTAGCTGCCGCTTGCACCGCACCGTTGCGTTGTTCAGATAAAACAAAGAGCAACTTTGGGATTGAACCGGACGGACGCGTCAGGAAGTTGGAACATGCACTGATTTTTTATTTTTTTATAGTATTTTTTAAACGTATTTTCAGTTCATTCAAAAAGTAGTGAAGTAGTAGAGAAAAAGTAGGGATACGGTTTAGTGGATGAGGGAAGGGAGAAACTATAAAAAATAGGAAAAATGAACGAGGAGGCGATGGAATGTAATTCCTTTGGCACTGAAGGACTACGGCCGGACTCGAGGTCTGATTGTTTTTTATAATCAGCTGGGATATGAAATGATGCTCGCACCTGCACAGGTAAATAAACACTAAGTGAGTCGGAGCGTTTTGGCAAGGAAGATATTGTGGTTGTGGCAGGGAAGGTGTTGTAATTACCACAGTCCTTGTTTCTTCAGTGCACAGAGCCAGAGCAGAGCACAGAGCATAGGAGATACACAGGGAAGGGGAAAATCAAAAATGTTCTTGGTACCTTGGCGAACAACTTGGATTCCATAGTACCTAATGCACGAAATGGAAGCACTGGCTCCAAAAGTACTGGCTAAATACAATAACTGAGCAACTTTCCAACACGAACGTGAGCTGTGCAAAGTGCAAGTCGACCTGCAACCAAAACCTTAGTCCAATGTCCAATCCAACCTCGATTTTCATACGCGACGACTGACTGTCGACGAAGAACTACGACTACCGTTGTCGAAACAACTCGTATGATCTTTGACACAAGTCATTTGGACAAAGTTCATTCAAGAATCAAGATCCTGCTAAAGTAACCTGTTTTTTTCGACACAGGTGAGACTGCGACTGTTGTTACGACGCTCCTGGCTCACTCACTCAGTCAACAGTCACAACCATCGTCTTTATCATCGTCGTTATTGTCTTTAATGTTATGACGTTATGACGTTAATGTTAAAAAATACTATTGTTTTCACAAATCTTAATCTGCTAAGATACCCGAGCACATATATTACATGATCAGATCATTGTTATTCTTGTTGATGACGATGACGATGTTCTAAATAGTGCTTTTGCGACAACGGCATCGGAATGCACCTTTCCTTCTCTTTTTTGTGTCTATGCCTACTCTACAATGCAAAATTCAACTCTCTCCCTGATGCTGCTGCCTTCAGAAAACTAATCTTGCAGGTCCTTTGCCAAGTGCCACTATTGCAAACTCTCTCCATACTTTTCAAGGGGTACACATTTCGCTTTTGGACAGTTGCAACTTTTGAAACTCTCTCTCCCTCCGTCCATCGTCCATCCCTTAAATGCAAATTGTCTATACTCTCAGGTCTGAGATTATGGAAACTCCTAAAAATTCTACTTGTTGGTGTGTCCATACGTGGATTTTGTGTACACGAGAGATATTATTGTACATGAGTTGTCGTGGCATATAACGTGGCACCAGGGATGACACATGCCATGCATGACACAGGGTCTCTCGGGATATGATTCATATAACTTAAAACTGACTGTTTTATTCAGGTTGGATTGGAGACCAATAAAGGACAGGTAAGAATGCGTTTCACCTCAATGTGGTAACCCTAAGGCTAAGGGCTACAGCTACAGCTCTCAGTAAAACTTTTTGGGTTGCCCCATTACACAAGTTAAATAGTTGAAGATAGGAGTTTTTGGGTTGCCACTTGCCAGCAAAAGTTGCATTCTATAATTTTGCTGGCTGCACACGAAACTATGAATTTGAGAGATAACGCTCAATTTAATAGCGTTTCTAAAGTTTTAAAGGGCAGTCCTGGCAGACGTGTGTTCTGTTCCATAGCATTTATCTCAAAATGTATTTTTTCGCAATGAATTGGCATTGAAACAAGAATAAATATTGGAAGCAAAAATCGCAAACAGAACTGAGTGAGCTGAACTCAACTTTGAATTTTGCGATTCTTGTTTCCTCTCCTTCTTGTTTCTGCTTCGTAACATTACATTGCATATTGCATTCTATACACTTTTTGTACACACGTACATTTTGCCCATTTGGAGATGGAGATGCGGTGCATTGTGTAACATCTCTCCTCAGCTCACTTTACGTGCCAAGGTGAATTTTAATCATTTTGCGATTTAGCACATATACCCAGAAAAGAGTTTTACTTTACTACAATTGCAACAATGGAATGTGCGTGGAGCACAATTTATGGTCAAGGTGCTTGATTCATTGTCTATATACAGTTATAGTTATAGTTAAAGTATTATAGGAGACGTTGAATGAGAGAGTCAATTAAAAAGTCCCAGGAAAGGTAAAAGGTAAAGGTACGAGTTATAAAAACACACTTTTATAACCATTTTCGTTTAATTTGATTGCCATTGCCGGTGTTTGAAGTGGAGGTAGACCAAGAAAATGCTAGCCATTACTCATTTTTCATACATTTTAGAATGGTAGTGGTGTGGTGTGGTGTGGCGTGGTGTGATGCGATGTGATGCAGGAGTAAAAAAACAAAGAGAGAAGAACCAGTTTTGAAAAAAATGGGAAAAGGTATAAGATTCGCATCTTGTGGTTAATATGCTTGTGCATGAGGTTTTAAGGTGCATTAAAAACAACGACACTTTGTGTTCTAACATCACAGTTTGAACGTGTGCTACTTTGGCTTGGCCTCTTAAGTCCAGCCTAATTGTTCAAAAAAGGAACAGGTTCATCCTTCATCGTCGCAAGTCGGCGTTTGCTAGCTTTTCACAAGTGTGACCCTACATTTTCATCAGTAGGCAAACTGCGAACGTGAATTTTTGGTTTGCGTTTGTTGTTACTTGTTAGTTGTTAGTGACTTGATGCATTCTACTTCTACTTTCTCAGGTTGGATAATTAGGTTGTGGCCTGATGTGGTGGCGTGATGTAACATTGTAACTTGTAACGGACTTGACTGTATCTCTTCACTGTGAGAAGGTGTGCTCTCTGATGTTGTAATCCTTTCAGAAAATGCATATGCTTTTGTCTTTTGCGTGCTTATGCACAAGTCGATAAATGTGAAATTATTCTATCCTTGCTTTTCTCATGAAGCTCCTTTTGCAACTTTCCTATATTCAGGCTGACACGTACGTCGTACGTCCAACGCAGAGGTCACAACAAATGCTATAATGCATAACGTGGTTATGACGAAACTACATTTTCGCACGTCTGTCCAGCTCACCAAACTGTGTTTGCTCATAAAATATACCTGGAATGTGTATTACTAACCTACTAAACAGTTTAGCAGCGTTTATCTTAAGACCTTAGTGACGGACACGGGGAAAATGACTCAACCTGCGAATTCGATCGCGTCATTCTGTTATTTACTCGGTGATTCTGCAGTCTGAGCAGAAAGTACCGAATAAAAACGGATACCAAATGACGAATGACGTCATCAAAAATTCCCCGGCCATAAATGGGCGTATGGTGACAAAGCAAGTGATAATAATTAAATATAATGTGAATTGAAACTTACTCTGATCCGTCAGTACCAGAACTGCATTCGTTGTAGCACATTCCACTCAAATCCTCCATTTTTCAAATCTTGAACAGGAAAGTTAGTGCAAAGTCACTTGGATAAATTAAAGTGAAATTGTAAGTCACTGGAATTACTTTTGGTATACAAAGTCGGCACTTGCGGTGAATTTTGCTGACTAACTTTGAAAAGACGAGTTGGATGATTGACGTAAAGAAAGAAGAAGGGGAGGCAGGCTCGAGAATGAGAAGTGGGTCGGACTGTAAAGTGTGTGTATGGGGTGGATTTGAGATTTCACTCTGTCTGCTATGCTGACTAACTTTGAAAAGACGAGTTGGATGATTGACGTAAAGAAAGAAGAAGGGGAGGCAGGCTCGAGAATGAGAAGTGGGGAGTTGAGCTCACGCTCAAAGTTGACATGCAAATGAACTGGACACTGGACAGTTACCTAGAATTTATACAAGGACATGACAGCCATGAGGAGAGGAAAATAGTGTATAGTAGTATAGTGATCAAGTCCTGGAACGCCGTGTACTCTCTAACTCTGTACGTCCACGTACGTCAAGTGAAGAAGTGGGCATGGAATGGAAAATGCTGCTCGATGCTGATTCCTGTCCTCTGATGCTGATGCTGATCATGTGCCGACTCCTACTTTTGTGTTGTGCGATGTGAGACCTTTGATTTCGCGTAGTTCCCTACTTTTCAGGCCGAATCAGAGTACACAGAAACCAAACTTAATGTATGAAAGTCACAAACCAGGACTGAGAGAAGTTGTTCTAAATGTCTGTGTTTGATGCAATGCAATCTCACTACTATAGTTACAATTTGTATACACAGGAGAGATGTGTGCGTGGAAAGTGGAAAGCACTCACTCACACTGCACCATTTAGACCATTCTCTTGCTCAAAAGCCTCTTTCCCAAAGTCAAACCGACCTTTCCTAAGGTTTCAAGAGAGTTTTCAAAGCGTTTTGGCTATATTCGCTATTCCGCACTGGAACCGTGGGGTGCTATAGGCAAAAAGGCAGCATTCATTTTTTTGGAACCTGCTGTTCAGTCGTTGAGTCCATCCGTTTTATAAGAAAAGGAGCTCACAACGTCACAACAGAGAAGACACTCGGGACGAGTCGGGACCTGCATTAGTTGTTCACTCGGCACTCGCATGACCATTCCAGCTTCCAATCATTTTGCAGCTTTCCCTCGGCTCTGCTCAACTTGTACTTGGTGGGTGCATTGACTGGGGACTTATGCCCGAACTCCAACGGAAGGGAATGCCTCATTTTCCGTTCACGGTTTATTTACCACAAAAAAACACTAACCAACAACAACATCAATGATATCGTATCAACTAACTTTGTCTACTTTGTGCATTGGCAACGACGAATTTTGGCACACTTTTTTTGCACTGTTGCAAAAATCATACCATCGTCCAAAAAACCAACGTGACTTATGGATGCATCCTTTAACACGGCTTTAGGCTTTAGTCTTTGTTCACATGTGCGCAAACGGCAAACACAATAAACAAACATTCGCATTTTGATGAAGACATTTAATGAACCAAGGCTACTGTAAGGTAAACCGTGCAATTATCAGTGGTAGGATTTGCGGTTTTGACTACGATGATGACGACGCTAAGAGACAATAAATGTGACACGCATGGAGACCCATCTTCGTCCTCTGCTACCTTTGCATTTGCATGCAAGCTTGGCTTCGACTCTATAATGAAATGAATTCTATTTTTATCATCGAATGTCTCATGTCACGTCCCAACTGTATGACCTCTTCAATTTTCCTCCTGCAGGTTAGGATATGACATCAATATTTCCAATGATGCAATTTTGATCATCAAATGTCCATTTTCCCATTTCATGCAATTTACGTAAGTCTCCTCTAATCGATTTGGTTCACATTTTCATGCTTTAAAAAAAGGAAAAACGTCCCAGATGATGCATTTTTATAGTACGAACATGAACACACAGGGATCAGCTGGAGATGGAGAGTTACGTATTGATTATCAAACTGATGATTTTTCCTATGGTCACCTGAGGCTTCAGCTTGAACCGTCATTGGACACAAAATGATTGCACGTAGGAAGTTGGATTGGATGGAAGATGGAACACATTTTGCAAGGTTGTGTGATTGTGTGTTGCACACGCACATTCACACATGCATTGCATGCTCTGTATTCACCCAGCTCTGTCTCTATAATTAGCATGCATGCTGAAATATATTTTATCAGTTATCAGTTCATGCTTTAATATCGTGTGCTTCTTTGTGGATTAGAAAAGAGTATCGTAGGATGCGGATAGTGTGCAAAAAATTGCATTTTTATGCCCTCATCTCATCGTGTATCATAGGCCATTTTCAGGGTTTAATAGGAATGGGTGACAAACCCATTTAAGGATTTAACCTAACCACTAACCTACAAATCACATTCGCACAACATGACGATTTACAGAGTTTAAGGTTACAAAGAGGTGAATTACTCTCGTTTAATGAGGTCATCTAGTCATCTTCCACGTTCCACGATTCTCAATCAGATGAATCAAATCAGACATCAGATCCAGCTATTTATTCTACTGCTGTGCTGCCCCCGACTAACTCTCAAAGCGTCAAATACGCTAACCTGTTCAATAAACGTCTTCCAATATTATTTGTCCATGTAAAAGTTACAGCGTATGGCGTTTTAATTCAATTACATGTCCGAAATTGATTAAATGACAAAAAAGTTTATATTTTAATAATGCCTATAACTGCTACCAGCCAAAGACATGCGGTACAACGTACAACACACAACCATACAATCATACTATACGTCGTAAACGGTACAGTAGTGTTTGCAAACTTTTTTGCACTTTGCGCTGTTGGTTGTTCACTTGAGAGACTTGAGACAATACTTAAAATTGGTCATGGCTACTTTTTTCTCATGAGATTTCTGTACACAGAAACATTAACACACAAATTAACTCCTTCTTATCATCTCTCATCATTAGTGTAAAGGAAACAACAAAGCTCAATTCTTAATTCTTGGCTTTTTTTACGACAATCACAATGGTTTATTTATATAAGCTATTTTTGCATGCTAGTGTTTTTAGTAATGCAAGTGCAGTAAACTTGCAAAAACAAAGAACTTGCAATTACTGCAATTTACTATTCGCATTGTCATTAAATCAGTACTTGATTGAGTATTATGTTTATTTTGAGCTGTGATTTTGGCAAAATGGGAAGTTGCAGGATGAACCAAGACGCTAGCAGAAATGACGAATGAAACAACTATAAATGCAAAAAGTTCATGCACGACAAATAAAACTAAAGAAACGAGCTTAATTTTATCCCATGGAACGGGGAAACCCCAGCCCAGCAAGGAGTTGTAGAGGTTGTTCAAACACATTGAAAGAATCCTAAGATTTTTGTGGCTGGATCACTTTTCCATTATTAAAGTGTCCATGTCCATGTCCAGTTTCTGAGTAAAAACCCATCGGATTTGGAAACACTGTGTAGGACAATGGGACTACAACAGCATTTTTTTCAAGTGAACGCCTCATACATGACTGACATCACTGACATCACTGACATCACACACACACGAAGGAGCAACACGACGATTTCATTGGGAAAAACCCGTTTGAAGGTATTCTTGCATTTTGGACTGCCCACCTGGTACACCTTGAGTAGTCCTATGACATTTGGGATTCTGCTCTTTTCCTATTTACCATCCATCTTTAATACTTGCTCCTACAACCGCAACCTCTGAATTAGCCATTCTTCTCTCTTTAAACTCATTTTGGGTGGATAAACGGAAAATGTCAGCCTAAAATTAACATGCAAGTTTAGCCAACTAGTTTTTATGGGTTTTCGTTAATACCCACCAGCGTCACCGGTTGTTATTTGACTAAAAATAACCGAAAAATGTTACCATTCCCAATGTGATGATATTTCTCGGAAAATTGTAACCATTGTGTAATCAAGTCTTCAATCTTTTATAAGAACCCCGTAATAAATGTCTCGAGTTTGCCAAGACTTGCACGAAAATGGTGCAATTTGCCAAATTTTCGCATGTGGTAACGGTACGTTTTTTTAGCAACGCTCTCAACAAATGTGCTTTGATGCATCAGAGAGCTCTTCCGTAACCTTTGTAGAGGAACGTTGCTTTGCTTATTTGCTTTGCAAAAATGGACTCAAAGTACATTGGCTGAGGAAGGCTACTGCATTAAACCTTAAATCTACAAAAAAATGCTTCAAGATTCATCCTTCATCTTGAATCACACACGTTCATTTGCACTTTGCTGCTCCTGCGTTTCTGTGTAAAGTAAAAAAATTATTTCACGCTTATTTGCACTTCGCATCCTTGTTTCACCCGAATCCGAAATGGTTCGCTAAAGCATGAATGACTTGACAGGTGGCCACACGGCTAGTAAATTATAACCTGTTAATTACACAGTTGGTAAACAAAGGTTTTCCTTCAACTCGGACTTTGAATCAGACTTTATCATGCTGATTTGCTGATGTCCTTGTGGTGATGAGACTAATCCAGTCTTCTCCAGCAAACACTTTGGGAAGTTCCCTAAATCATCTTTCTAAGAACCAGGTACAGAATCCTGGACAAGTGAATACAGAACAAGAAGTGGTCTTGAAGGTTTTATGTTCACAGTTCACAGTCTTGATTTTAGTGAATCCAGACTTAACCAAATTCATCCCATTCACTTAAGAGTTTAGTGAGTCAGAGTTCTCTTTATGCTAATGCGAAAAAAAATCTGCAAGTTGTGTTTTTACAAGTCCTTTGCTTCAGTTTCTTTTTTGGTAGAATGGATGTGTGCCAAAAAAAGAGTTGGTGGTAATTTTTACTACAAAGACATTGTACTCTCGAGTCTCAAATCTACAAATGAGTTGACAATGCTTGGCTTGCTCGCTTGTCTCCTTTCAACTTCCCTTGAGGCTTTGCATAATGACTTTGCAGCTTTCCGTCTCATTCTCATACTATGAATACATTCGACGCTGCGCTTCATGTGCGTTTGCGATGCAATGGTCTTATTTATGCCAATTTCCTAGACTGGAAGCTGGTGGTGGCGTGATCCAAAGTGAAATCAATTTGCCATTGCCAAATGCCCACAATGAGAATTGGAGGTTAAGAGCATAGCATTTCAAGTAGGATTTCAATTTATATTCAAATCAATTTTGCTACTACAATTCATCCGGGGTTTCACTCATATTCACATTACAGGATCCTTTATTCAAATCTCTCTGGATAAGAATGCTCATCCACTACAGACAATCAGAACTCAACTGTGATTCTAATTAAAAACTCGGGAGGTGGAGGCGGACATGGACATAGCCATCTAATTTGTCATCCTGATCAAATGAGATCATGAGTCGGCACTCGACAACAAGCGACACAAAAACAAAAAGTCCAGTGCGTAGTCAAGAGTTGAATATCTCGTTGTTGTGATGTTTCAACAGATGAAGAAGACCTTGACAAAAATTATTTAAGCACAACGTCAAGTCATCGTACTTATCTCACTAACTGCATTCCACTCAAGTGCTAATCAACGGCTATGACTTGGTATATTTCCTCATTATATCCCTTCATCTGCGAAAATCCATCTCGTCACTCACAAATGTACTCCTTCAAAGGCTAAAGGATGAATCGCATTAAAACTGGATGGACGCATGCACGTGTCAATGCGGATTCGCAAATTCATAAATTCATACTGTTGGATTTCATAGGGCAATGCCGTATGGTGGAATGTTTGGTTAATTAAGTTAAAGAAACATTGTCAAGTAGTTTTATAATTTATAGGTTTCTAGAGGAATTAGACGAAATTAGACCTTGCATTTGCATTCTCCAAGGAATCATTTTTACCTTTACGTCAGCGCCAGGAGAGAGATGTACAATTGGTTATTTTTTGCACGGCACTCGGCACGCCATAAAATGCAGTTTTTTGGACAAGTGTATTATTGAGCTAGGTTACGTCAAGGACATACATTGATAGAATAGAACTGCTGGAGAGATTATCCACTCGTGAGGAAGCTGTGGGATCTCAAGTTGGGCTGTACAGTTGCAAAAAAAATGTTGTGTAACCGAGTGCACTATGAAGTAAAACGCCGACAAGCGCACAGCGTGATCATGATCATGCCAAGCATTGGCAAAAAACTGCAGTGTATAGCAAATATCGTATAAAAGCACTTAAGTTTAAGTACGGGGTGTAAAGATAAAAAAGCGAATTGTATAGACAAAGTATGTTGCAGATGTGAATTCGTGTTTTACATGTGCAATAGGCAATAGGGAATTACACTTGCACATTTGGATCCGTATGACTTTGAATAGGTGACTTTGGAAGAGGTCAGAGTGGCTTTGATCCGGGAGGTGTGGCCCGACCTAGCAACTACACATCAAATGTGTCACCAAAAATGTCTTCATCGGTACAATTAAATTGATTGCCTTTTGCAATTCTTTTCTGCCGATTGTTGTTATTCGCGGAAAGTGAAAATCAAGCATGCTTATAAAATTATGACAGGTTTACTCATTCCTTTGGCTTTGGCCTTTGGCAAATTGCTTTGGTATATCATAATTATAATGATCGGTTGATTTGTGAACAATCTGGAGAAAAGACAGTTTGTTTCCAGTTCTCCAGTTATTGATTGTACACGATGAATGTCAATAATGCCATAGCCATGCCATAATAAGGATGCATGGTGTGCACGTGCATCGTAGCTTGTCCTTATTTGAACATAAAAAAGGGAGAAAGTTGAATTGAAGGACACTTGAATTTATAGCCCGTCCAAAGATTTACAAAGTGATGATGAAGAAATAAAAGTTTCACAATCGCGTGTGTGATCACTGATCAGTGATCACGTCCTTTTTTGAAATGCACTAGATGCATGGCGTGATTTTTAATGTGATGCTTTAAGATCCAGATTAAGAGAGTTTGGAAAGGTGACCCTCTCTCGGTTAAAGTCCATTTTCTATTCCATTGATTCAGCTCTATGTAAATAAAGAAGTTTGTATTAAAAATGGATTTTGGTTCGTCAACGTTTGGACATGGAGTTGGTTTGGTGGATGTAATGATTTATTGAGTAGTTTGATTCTTTGATAAACAATGGAGTTCTTTCATGATGCGATGCGATGCTTGCCTCACATTTTCCCCACTTTTCCTCTCTGAATGGTCGTAAAAGCCAGTTTTTGGTCTCATCATCTCGTGTGTCGCACATGGACAGATGTTGTGTGCCGATAAAGCTGTAAATGTAATCAACTTTCCCATTTCAATAGAGTTGATTGAGTTGGCAATGACGCTTATGGGCAATTTCTCTGTCCTTCGAGTTCACTTGAACTCTGAATTCAGCTCTCTTTTATTGATTAATTAACTTATTGATGAATAAGTGCTTTACATTGTTTCGCTCAAGTCAACATTGACATGTGGTCTGGGAATGATCGATAATAAATTATAATATCCCAAGAATGAATGCATAGTTAATTTAATTACACTAATTAAATTCTTGTGTAAGTCAATAAAATATGGACTGTAATGCTGGTGGTGATGCTGAGATATGTGAGCGGTGTTATTTTGACGATATCGTACAAAACACCGACTCGAATACTGAAAGGATGACAATTTGGTTTCATTTTACTGAAAACTCTGAATTGATGCATTGGCACTAAATGACCTGACCTGTGGAACACATTACAAAATGAGGATGACAACTGATGCACTGTCCCCGCTTTGGACAAGAGGAACACTTGATTGGCCGTGCACACCGACGCAACTAAAAT
>JABASF010001950.1:0-17911 GCA_019776145.1 Harlomillsia oculata
TGGAAACGGAAAGAGCCACCCTTTAGTATGAAAAATTCTTGGTGGAAAATTAAGGACATTTTGGCCACTTGTTATGTGTAGGGTGTTTTCAAAACTTAAAAATCAATTAGGGAATCTTTCACCCATTTCTGATTTCACTCAATACTCTCCTCACATTTTTGAAGATGAGCATTACGGATGTATTCGTGGTCAACTGCAAAAATAGGTATACTAGCTGTTGTCACAAAATATGTTACTTGTATGAACAAATCAAATTAGAAGTATCAACTTTATGTGCACGTCCACGGTCTCCTTCCGTTTCAGATTCTTATGACTCGTCCTTGGTCGTTAAGAAGGTCCGATAACAAAAACGATTTTCACTTGAGATCATTCTAATGGATGAGTTCAAAGCATCCAAATCCAAATGACGTCTGCATTAGAAAGGATTACATAGGATTACTAAAGCTTTCTAATAATCATATTTTAACATTCCATTTTTAGTAACATTATTTTCCGAATTTTCCCTAAAAAAGTGTGTTTCTTTCATGAGATTGAAAGTCACCAAACTTTGTGGACCTTTTTGAATATGTGTGCTGGAGACTCTGGAGAAGACACAGAAATTTTTTTTATTATCCTCATTGAATGTTCAAACTCCGTTCGAAGAACAGAAGAAATGTGCCTGCCACGCGAACGACAGACTTTTCACTTTTCCTTTCAGTTGCAAGACTCGTTTCTTTTTCAGTTGAAAATAAATGTATGGAATATTAGAGAGGATACAAAAAATACAGTGAAAATCACCCTTATTGTTCTTTGCAGTATTGGACAATAATTTGATCGTATTGATGTTGCGCCTGAAATTCATCTCTCAGAATGGTCATATACATGCTATATTTAGCAAAGTTTACGTTCGGTTGTCCAGCTTCCGCTTCCATGAAGATTGAAGGTGAAAGTGCATGGGCTGCGAGGACTGCATGCGAATATTATTAGGACGACTAACTGAAAACATCCTTCACTTCTTACTTATTGCCATACGGCCATACCCTTTTTTAAACCGGAGATTATGAATGAGTACATTATATACTTAATACAGTAACTACTATATGTATACTTTAAGAAACTCTGCAAAAATGTTGGGTTGAAATGGTGCTTGCTGCTCCATACATATATTTCCGAGAAGAAGTTATCGTTCTCCTGCTTCATTTCCAGGAGATATGTATAAGCAAGTCCAAGTCCCTTGCAAAAAAGACGGTTCGCCTCCAGCAGGGAAAGTCGACATTGCTCCCGCTGTTGCTTTATTACTGTTGCAAAGTTTTTTTCTACGTCGTGTGTGGCGTGAGCGTGCTTCTCTTTGAAAGTAATGTGATGTTTGATTCTCTTGTGAGTAACGTGGCACGGACTTCATTGTCCATATTGCATTATACTTATACTGTACCGTGTTGTTACAGTCACAACGTCACAAGCAACTTGGTAAAAGGACGTAGACAAAAAACGTCCATTGAACCGACCTGTGACGGTCGAGACGACCGAAACCCTTGTACACAATTGCCTACGTCATCCGTCACGTAAATTGCGTTAACTATATACAATTGCAACCTTTGATCTCTACTGCAATGTTCGGTTACTGCGTCCCGTTCCCAAAGCTCGTGAAATGGGTATACATAAAAAAGACACGAGAAGAGCCTGCTTTTGTCTTGAGGAAAGTGCAGGAAAAAAGTCAATAGGGAGTTAGAAACGAGACGGATTTTGGACAAGAGTCAACAACAAAGCAAACGAAGAAAAGATCCGACCTTAGCATCGTGATTTCACTGTGTTTCCTTCTTGTCGTTGTCTTCGTGGTTTTTCTCATATGCGTTATGCGATGCTTTGTGATGGCCCTAGCTGGGTTGTTATCTGTTGTTTCAAACTTGACTTTTTTGGCTGAAAAATACTGAGCTGAAAGGTTTTTCTTGCCTTTCACCGAACCAGCGAAATCTGAAGATGACGATCCGGTCTACACGCTATACTGCTAAAATTCCTACAGACGACTCCATTTTTGAACACAAGAAGACGACGACGACGTCTACAGTCTAGGGCAGAAGGAGACTTTGGTTGTAAATTGCTCCTTGTCCCCCACCAGTATTTCGAAGGAAGTGAGCCTAAGTCAAGTTTATAGACGTCTGATAGCATCCGGGATTGGATTTAGGACCAAGGAGTTTTAGGTTACGTGAAAAAACGCTTGTATCAGCAAATTCCTTTCATAAATCATGGGCATAGTCCTCTTCCTTTCTGTACACCAGAATATTCTGTTTTCTGAAACCAGGGAAAGACTCGGGTCTTATAGTTTAGCATCCCGGATTTGGAGAATGTGTACCCATGTCACAATCACAATGCAGTAAGGTCAGGAGATGTCAAGTGTGTTTCGCTCATCGTCTGACGCCTGAACACTCAGAGCATCTTCTCATCTGTCCGTAAATGATCAAACACCGAAGGGAAATAGTCTCTCTCTCAGAATGAGATTCCATAATAGGATTAAATTTAGAATATATACTATATAATACGCGTGATAACGTAGAGAACTTTAGGAACACTTTTCAGTTCAGCAAACCGATTTATGAGTAAAAGCCTCTTTGAAGCGTCAGTTTGCAAATTCAACATTTTGACAGGCATTCATACATCTTGACGTTTTGTGCTTTTGGCATTTTCCTTCTTGTTTTCTATTTGCTCCCTTCCTCAAATGGACTTTTGAAATATCAGTTTATGCCAGATGCATATTGCGCGCACAAGAGTTTCTGAAAGACAAAGCGCTGCACTTTCCCGTGCCTTTCCATCCCCTTTCTCTACTTATAATTTCTCCAAATCCGATGTTCAAAGACTGCTAATGGATTTCCACAGGAAAGCAGAATGCATCAAAACAGGAACAATTATTAATTATTATATTATCAAATTATCATTATGTAGAGAATGCTTAATCCTTTTTTAAAGCATCTAAAAATAGGTCAACGATATCATTTGAAATCCTCATGAACGGCTAAATAATGGAACCTAATATATGTAGAAGTCCACAAAAAGACAAAGGACTTGAAAAGTCGTCTTGTCCCTAATGGATCCGTTGATTTTCATTTAAATGGGAGAGACATGATCTTGGGGTCTCGTCAAGTATGCATATGAGACATCATTTCCACTTACACAAGTCCTCTACAAAGAAATGGCAAACGGCACATAGAAAAACCTCTTTCTTCCTGGATGAAATGTATGGCCACGCCGCTTCTTCTCCTTCAAGTTCCAGTATCCAAGCATCCACGCTGCAAAACTGCAAACTCCTTTTTCTCGGACGAACCAGTCTTTTTATTGTATTCCAAAAGACTTCATGTAAAAGAAAGAGAAAGCGAGAGAATGAGTTTTTCCAGAGACAGCTCCAGAAGCAGTAGTCCGTTCAAGATCATGAACATTTCTCGCTTTTGTGGTTTGACTGCATTACTTACCGAGTAAATGAAGGCAGAATAATGACGATTCCCTTCTTTTCTTTGCCTTTCCTTTTGCCCTTATTGCATTTTCGTACTATGCTTTACATTATATACGGGTGCTGCTGCTGTTTCTACTTAAGAATTCAATGAAGATGACGACAGACATGGTTTTTGTGTGTATGTGGGTGACGCAAAAACTAAAATCAAGTATGTACTTGAGCACAAATCATGCCTCGGTTTCTTTGTATGTGTGTATCTTTCTTTCTTTCTTTGGCTACTGTTCCTTCTCCGGGATTCGGTATTGTAATTTATGCACTGTGAAATCCTTAGGTTACTTGATGATTTTGCATGACTTTTTGCCGAGGCATGCAGAAAACGAGTTTCGTTATAAATTCACATCTTGTTATGAATTGAAAAAACGCTTCCGCGATCAATTTCCATCATTACCGTTGTGTCAGACTGAATCGAATTCGATGATGGGTAATAAATCGTGGACGATTCAGATGGAGATTTTTGAACATTTCCCTTTCAATTTGAAAACGAAACGGATGTAACTCAGCGTGCAATTTGGTGTGACGTACTTACTATTTTTTCGAGTTTCCAGTTTCCACAATCTCGATTCTGCAAAAAACGTCATTTCTGGGGATTTTTTTATATTTGTATACATGTCCCACATTTCTTTGTATCCGACTCACTGGCTTTGCTGTGCTTATCTCGGTTTTTGGATGAAGTCGTCGTATTGTAAATTGTAATGGTAAGAACTATAGTACTCTTTTGCTCTCTTTCTTGTTGAATTGTTCACGATGTGTTTGCTCTGTTATTTATTGAAGAGGGCAAAACTGGAGAAGCGACATTCCCGCATTTCAAAAAGTAACTGAAACGGAGCATAAAGCAATTTTGTGTAGTGACAACAAAAAGAGTTGCTTGTTGGTGCCGAGCGGTTTCTCATTACACAGGTCTTAACTTCCGGATTTTCCTGGAAGAGCGTGAAGACCATTTGTTTTCATTTGTGGATTTAGTACTTTTTTGTTGCTTTCGCGGGAAGCAAAAATACACTTAGAAAATGGAAAAGTGATAGTGAAACCTACTTCTTTTTAAACAGTGCACGGCAGCACGAGTTTAAGTACGTATGTTTATTGTGAACGCAGTTGGAACGTTGGAAGTTGGAAGAACTCGTCAACTCGTCGTCGTCAAACTGCAAAATGCAAACTTTCAGGTTCCAGGTTCCGTTCCAGTTTAGTTTGCTTCAAAAAACTTCAAACTGTATTAATGTAAGCGTAAATATAAAAATTATTTACTAAACTAATAAATGACGTTTATTTATAAAACTTTTAATAGAGTTTCATTGGCCACTTTCCTTGCTGAGCCTGAAATAAATTTCCAAACCTAACCAGAAACCACAATTTTTTTGCATAAAAATGCATCTCAAATTACAATCCCATTAGAGGGAAATTGATCTCGATCCTCATGGCGTTTGGCGTGCACGACCCTCTTTTCTTCGGAACGGATTCGATTACTGTGAATATGGAATGACGCCAAAATGGCCAAATGGTGTCCCAAGTCCCAAGGCAAATTCACTTTTCTTGATACGTAAACCCGACAAACTTTTCTTTTGCTTTTTTTGTGCTTTTTTTTGCGATTTACTTGCCACTCGTAAACTTATGCTTTGCTCAACATTCTGAATTCTATAAGCATGATTTCACAGGAAATTCTATAAGTAAGATACCAGTATTTTTTGTCCAACTCACTTAGGCTCGGCTGCTCGGCTCAGTCGAGTTGCAACTTGGTTATAGCTCTTGTAACGTTGTAAGTTGCAAGTTGCAACCATTGACCGTATCACCGTATGTGTTCAAGATTCAAGACGGAAAGTGATTCATCAGGAAATGCACCCGAAAAGCACTCGATTTTCTCTTCTGCCTCCACTTTGCAGTGTGTTGTGCTGCTATGCTGTCATGATCGCGATCCGGCCGCGTCGCAAAGAATACAATACGTTCCGAAAGTGTTTAAGTGTCTATTCAAGGTTTAATCACATTATTCAGTTCATTTAATAATTTATTCGTATCGTAGTCGTATAGCATTTAGCATTCATTATTTTATTCTCTTTCCAAGGAAAAATACATGTTCTTACATTAGATTTATAGATCTAGCACAATGATAAACACACAACACACTGTATTTATTATTATATTATCATCAAATACATTTTCACAACCACATCACAAGATATAGAATTATACAACGTAGGCTATCCCGATATTAAATGCATTCGCAGCACATTCACGGTTTCCAGTGAAAACAGTCAACATATAAGTTGGTTTTTAAAGATTCGATTCAAATATTATGCTTTCTGATCTGGCTCCATGTCTATCCGTCTACCTATAGCTATCGTTGCATTCATTAATGACAATGACCCATGACCCATGACCCACCATGACCATGACAGTAATGAAAAAAACACGCATGTGGCCTGTGGCCTGGTCGCAAATCGCATTCGTACTAAACTAAATACCAGAAGAATTTTAAAATCTAGGGTCCGAAAACTGAAATGAAGCAATAAAGTGATACACGTTCATATGTTAACAAATCATAAAATGAACTTTATAATTCAGTAGTCCTAATGTTCTCCTGATGCTAGCTGTCCGGTGTCACAATTTCTACAGCCGAAGACATTTCCACTTCTATACGGGGTAGTCGACGAGCTACATTTCAAAATCATTGTTTTATGAACTTTTCAAACTTTGTAAAACGATAAAACGGAAGTAAAAAAAAGAAACCGTTACCTCCACTTATCGGTGGACTGAGTCTTGCCACAGATGCACAACTCCGCTCCGACAAGTACGGGTCCTCACTGTAAAAATGCAATTAGCATATAATTGACAATTAATATATGATTTAGGGTACATATCAACTACATATTTTATTAGCAAAGTCATGAATTTAACGGGTTAATGCTTATAGTAGACCCAAAGAACTCGGCCTCTGCCCTGACTGATTTAATACCGGTTTTACAAATTAATTTTTACAACAGACACGCGTCATCAGTAATAAACGAGCAAACGTGAGGAGAAAGCGAAACCACCACTAAAAGCATGCGTTTGGATTTGGAATAGGATCTAAAGTTGAATGGACAAAGGCGTCTTTGAAGGACATTGTTCAATTTTGGGGCGGAAAGAGGGAGAGAATGAGAGGAGACGAGAGATGCTGTGTCTCCTTGCCATCTATAATTAGCTGGTTCATTACTCCAGAATTAATTAGCTGTTCCATATAAGCAAGGTCTTTTGTTGTGATTAATGTCATGACCAAGCGGAAGGAAACCAAGAATCGATTCTCATTTCCTCTCTTTCTCGTCCACGGAGCAAACGATGGTTACTAGTTACAGTTACAACGTTACAAGTTATACAACCAACACGTACGGTACATTTACTATATTTCATCATTCATCATGTTAGTTAGCATAATGTTTAATTATTTTGGGTTTCTGTTTCTACAGCCGCAGTGTGTTTTATAATTGAAATATTTGATTTCATTTTTGGAAAATTGGAAACTCCAGAGATTCATTTATATTATGCCATCGAGAATGCCGTCATTTGGCAAGTACCTCTAATTTACTTTGAAGACTGAAACAAATGATATTGATTTAGTAATTTTCTCCACCTGGAAATGAGGATTTTATGTTTGTTGTCGCGATGTACAGCGTAGACGTAACGTAAAAGCAGCATAACAGAAGCACTTGGTCATACTTAATATGACGACGATGTAGTGGCAATAGACCATGGAAAACAATGATACGTACTTCTTATATCATAATCGTAACTGCTGCCGTACGGCAACTTCGGAAAAAATTGGAAACATAAGGATAAGGATTTTAAGGATTATGGAGGCAAGAGAGATTGATGATGCAATAAATTGCTTAATACACTTTTCTTAAGTTTTCTTCCCTTACTCCTTACAATCGATTGCTTTGTGCCACGTTGTACCGAAAACTTAAACGTTTACTCAACAGGAAAGAACATTCTTTGAAGGAGACTCTGTTTAAAAAAGGTAATATTTTTTAGAAAAAAAAGGAGCAAAAAGTATGGTAAAAATGAGAAAATATTCATGCCATTTTTGACTTTGACATGAAATTTGTATGGAAATTTTATTCATCGTAAAGAGAGAAAAAAGCCATCTTTTCCAAGTCATTTTGAATGAGGACAATCGCTTTTCTTTATCCCCTTTTCTTCGCTGACTTGAAGGAAATGAAAGGTTCAAGTATGTGTGCATTGTGCGTTTTACTTTACAACGCACGAAATTCACCATCCGGAAATTTCCGCTTTCTACTCTTTCTTCGCAGAGAAAAGGAATTAGTCCTAAGTTCACACCACCCAAAAACGCAATGTTAGTGAGTCATTCAGTCAACGGTTAGTTGTGAGTCACGCGAATATTAAAACAAAAAATGAACACTTTTTCGGATACATTATAATATCTTACGCTTCAAAATAACCTGCTGAAGATGAAATTCAAAGGATTTGTGGTCTGAAACAAAAATGAACAGAAAATTATGTTTAGGTCTAAGAAACCATGGACGTGGACGACGAGAGCAACAGAGGAAAGAGGACACTTTATGTCCTCCGAAACCCTAGAGTGATCATCACCGCGCCTCCGTTCCACTTGTCACTGAAAAACATACTTCCGCAGCGCATTTGTCACTCGTGAGACATCAGCTCAACGGAATTTTCAGCGTGATGATGAATTTTAGTCTGCTACGTCTGGTTCACGAAGAAGCCAAAGTTGTCTAGTGTTCATTGTCTTTCGTGCCGAAGTAAATTGCATTGCATTCATTATCCTGCTTCCTTCGTGTTTTGGCCTCTTCTTCCAACACTGTGTCATGTCATTTGTCATTGTGTGTCACTGTTGTTGAGTCTGTCGTTATTTGTTGCACAGGAGTTTTAACCTTTTAACGTTCAGTCAGTCCTGACTCCGAATTCCAGAATCTCATTGGATGAAAGGTACGATCACTGGATCACTGCTACGTTTGACGTACTTGGTTTGAGTTGGGGCAATATGAAAATGTGGATGAGCAAGAAGAATTATCGTGAAATCAACGTACAAGGTGCCAACGGGCAAAGTACAAAGTCTTTCAACAGTAAAATGCAGAAGGTATGACAGATTTGGAGATTTAAAAGCAAAGGTCAGTGTAAATATAGACAGAGTGCCGACAAAGAGTGACAAGCACAGGAAAATCTTTTCATCTATACTTGGAAAATTGACGATTTGTGAAGCTGCTGCTGGCAAATTTTGAATAATCATCGTTCACCCTCGGCCTCGTCGTGCCGTGTGTATTATTTGAAATGTAAATAATAGCATAACGAGAAGAGGAGAGAAGGAGAAAGGAACGTTTTAATTGCCTTGTTAACTGGCGTGCAGCCAAGTGGCCACGTTGTTTGATTCTGGAAGCCTTGTTAGCATTCCATAGTGTCCTTTCCTCTCAGAATGTTAAAGCCAATCAAAAGGGAAAAGTTTGCCTGAAAGTGTTTTGCTTTTAGGACCTTCTTGGCTTGGTTTCCCTTTTCTCACTCTCCCGTTATGTTAATGACATCAACAGCTACACGGGAAACTACTGGTTGAATTAGATTATGCAAATCGGGCAACACAGTGACATACTACACGACAATTTAGTTCTCCCCAAGCTAACATTTCAGATTTTCAGTTGTCCTTGTCCTCGCGCATTACGTTCACATTTTCACTCTTATTATGTTGTGCTTTTGTGCTTTGTCCCGTCTCCTGGTTATCAAAATTTCAGATTTCGTGACCTCAGTTCAATGTCGGGTCGAAATATCTCCACTTCGGGTCCACATATAAATGCCTATTTATAGAATGACGTAAAGGATGTAAAGTACTTTGAAGTTGAATGTCAGTCGCCTTTGCCGATGGGTGCTTACAAGAAATTAGTATATATTATACGGTGTCACCACTCCCGGTAGCGTCATCGCCATCGTCATTGTGAATTGTGAAGAAGCACTAGTGTCCAATTGGATTTGTCACGGCAAGTCACGACACAAGTCAAAATTCATACTCATCGTTAAAATCTCAGTGGTCTTTGAACCAAGGACGGACAAATTTCATTTGCATGAACAATGAGACTCGAGTTGAACACTCCTCATCATTTCATGTTCAAAGTCAAAGTGTCGTCCTCCTGTCTCTCTGATGATGATTATCCAGAAATGACATCGCACAAAGAAAATTGTATGTCAAAATCAGTCCATTTCCTTCTTCCATGACACTTGTCATGTCATAGTGACGTCAAGTCATCCTATCATACGAGGACGATAAGCAACCTTAAATAAATTATTATTATTATTATGCACATCGTTCCCTGTGACAAGTGACATCGTCATCAAAAATATCTTTGTACGTCTTTTACATCTTTACATCTTTTCAACATGCAAGTTCTTCTTGTTAAAAAAAATCGGAAATTCATAGTCACAGTCACAGAACACGACAGTTTTTGTAGTAGTGTACACTATTTACACAACACTTCAAAAATCTACTGTTGCGACTGCGACCGTCCATAAAACTACTATAATAAACTAAAAGTACTCCAATATTTCGAATATGTAAACATTACTGGAATAAATAAGACCCGTGCTATATGCAACAACGTCCCGTGTCTTCTTGTCTTTCGGGAATTGTAAATGTAATCGTCGCTTGCACTTTGCAAAGAAAATAAAAAGGAATTTATATGCTTGTACTTACTGCGTACACCTGCAAGGAAAAGGCCGAAGAAGCGATACATTCTATATTTCATGGAGCCCATTCGTGCTCAGCTTAGCTTTTTAAAGATTTGCATACATTTATTTTTAGCTTTTCCACTCCGTCGTCCTTTTCGTATACTCTTTCAAAAAAGTAAAACTTCACATTATTCACATTTCAGTTAAAGAAGTTGAAACTAAGTCCATTGTTTCCTCTTTTGCTGAAAGACCATGACTCGACGACCCACGACACGACGCAAATGATACTCCTTTGTACAAAGCGACGATCGAAGACTAGGATGCCCGAATCCATACAGAGTCCCTGGGAGACTTTTTGTCACGTCGCTCCGTGACATTCAGTCAATTATCTAGTTAATTAGCACTTCGAAGTGCCATTTAAATCAGTGAACACGCGAGTCGAATGGGATTAAAAGTTGATTGACTGCATTGCTTCAAGAAGTGGTCCGACATTCAATATACGTTTGTTTCCCTATAGTAAAGCTGCAAAACTCAAACTGCCTAACAGGCCTAACTGCTTTGTTCTGGAATTGGAACGGATCTATTTTTTGTCCCTTCTCTGCACTGAGAAACCTTAATGACAATAAAACACTTTAGGCAAACCCATAAATTTTCATTTTCCACTTTAGATCGTGAAATTATATATAGTAGGCTCGATTCCTGATATTCTTTCGTTTCGTCCTCCGCTCGCTTTCTATTTTTGACAGCAGAGATTGAGGCGTATAACTTTTTCCTTCTATATTTTTGCTAAAATTCTACTATAAATCTTTTTATGTATAGCTTTTTTTCGTTCTTTTATATTGAGAAGAAGTAAAGGAAAATGTTACCGTTTGGCCATTCTGGCTTTTTGCCTTGCTCTGGCGGCTCTCTTGCGAAGACAGCAAATGACGAGGAAAGCCACGATGGGAAAGACAATAATGCTGGACACGATAGGCACAATGACCACCTCGGGATTCACTGCAAGTCAAAACCAATTAGAAGGATTGGAAACACTCATTGCATCACAATTATGATTCAGTACGTAACGTGGTAGAGAGGAAATAAAAACTGATGATGATGAAAAAAGAAGGATGACCAAGTTCAGCTCTGGGAGGAAGGAAAAGAAAGTTCATACCAACTGGTTGGTATTCTAGACGATGAGCTTTTTTGGAATGTACTATTATGCAAAAGGTTCCGGTCACAAGGTCAAAAATACAGTAAGATGAACTTTGTTGTGAAATCCTATAAATCCATTAAAGGAACAAAGTTGAAAAGATCGCGACCATATGCAACGGTCTCCTATGGTTAGTACTGTCCATGGGATTTGGAGACTTTGACGCGCTTAGCATCGGTTCATGGAGAGATGTGTTAGTTAAAACCGTAATCTTCCAAGTGGGGACGGGCCCTGTGGACTTGTTGGGGTAATCTGTATTCCTGTCGTGCCCGTTTCATAGCGACGAGGTTATAGTGAGTTTCCGTGGCCGGGTTCCCACCGAAACACGGAACCTTGCCTGAGAGTTGAGAGACTACGAAGAGAGTGAAGACGAATGAGCTCGGAACCGTAACTCCTATCGGGACAATATGAGCTATCTGCTCAGACGGGCGAGGACAAATTGCTTTGCTTGTCCCGTGTAATGCCGAGGGAGTTTTTAGGATTCCAGGAAGAAACGCACGGTTTTTTTTGGAACAAAGAAGAAAAAGTGTGCAAGGGGCAAGAGAAAAGGAGACGCTCGAATGCCTTGGGATTGTCGAGTGATGCAAACACTTTAAGTCTTCAGGACAACATCAACAGGAGAGATGCGATATAATGATATAGGGTTCTCAGATGGTTGTATTAAGACGTCAGGCACATGGACGAAAAGTAACCATCCGTGACGAGCCAGAATCCACTTCTAGTGCTGACCGACTACACGACATTTGACTTAAAGCTCACCCGAGGCGGAGTGTCAGATTCGCATGGATTCCTCCCAATTTCACCTTCTTCACTTTCCAATATAAATCAACTTTCTTCTATACATTCCTTACTCCTATGCGAAATACAACCTTTATTTTGTTAGATTGTTTGCTACTCCCTACTCAAAAACTTTATTTGAAAATCCGTAGTTGAATGTAGTGAAAAACCTGTAGTGAAGTTCGTGATAGATATGAGAAGCGATAAGTTAAGCTTCAACTTTTGAGAAACAACAACTTGAAACCTGAAAATGTACTAAGTGAGTGAGTACTCTTTAATGTTAATTCATTGCCTCCTTATTTCGTTTTTCCTTGTTTGATTTGACCTTTGCCAATGCATTCGATTAATGCTTATCTCCTAATCTTAATCCTAATCTCATTCGGTCTTGATAAAATTACGAGAGAAACCAAGACTGAGAAAATGAAAAGGCATTTTTTGGACTTTGGCAGTACAATTCAATGGTAACAAAGCAATCTCAACCACTGACATTGATGAAATGGAGAAATACCGCATAGTTGATGTGTAGTACATGTACATAAAGTCCCTTGCACTTGTGTTTTCCTTCCGATCCACAATCTCTTATAAATACCACTATGACTGTGATTTCATGGGAATGAATCAAAGTGACCCATGACATTTCTTCAAGCACTAATGGAAAGTGGATTACGCCTTCGTCTACGTTTGTCCGGTTTCTTTTCTTTGGTCCGAATTACATACATTTCGAGAAATGGAGAAGGAAACGGCAACTTGGGAATTTCTTTATAGCTGTTCTTCAGAGGAGAATCGCACACCAAACAGGAAGCAGAAGAAATGTCCCAGGGTCTATTTTATTGTTACGATGTCTGCTGGCTATTAAAACCATCATGAAAACCCGCAGATGAGTCGCCAAGTCATCTAGGCATTTGAGTTTTCGTTCATGTAGTAAAAGAAGACAACTTTCCCTTTTTCCCACTTGGACACATAGTAATGTTTGAAAGGATAGCGTGTCCAGGAGGTCATACCGGATTCGGAGACAATTATCGTTATGAAGACACTTACTGTGCCCGTCTCATCAGTACACAGATATTCGACAGGAACGTAAAAAGCCCTCGGTCCATAAAGGAAACGGAATATCGCCTCTCAAGAGCGAAATGACACAAAAGAAATTGCTCATCGGGTTGGGTTTTGGGACAATGAACAATAAAATGGACTAATATGAAAAGTTTCTGAGAAATCAATCGGACATAAATAAATGTATAGTCTTACCCGTTGGATGGATGATAATAACCCGTGTTTTGTTGGGAATCAAAATATTTGGGTAGTGATCATGCCAGTCCGTCATGTCATGGTTTTTACTGTAAAACCCTGTGCACCACAGATGATGATTGTCACTAATTGCCCCGGTACCGGACGAAAGGAAGCCTCAAAATTATGATACTTGCTAAAATTCTGAAGAAAACTATAATCTTTTCAAATATCCGGTTGGACCATAGACGTCAAACTTCAATTATTATTCCTTGATTCTGAGTTCCCTTTGTTAGTTAAGTTAGCATTTTGACTTTTTGTAGCGTAACTAACTTTCATTGTAAATTAGCAGTATCTTATTCAGAATAGTTTGACACAAATTGACAGGACAGTAAAGTACTGTAATAATGCAGATGCCGCATAGAAAGCCAGGATAAATCTGTCTCCTGTAGAAGAAATGCGAGTGACAACGACAACGATAACTGACAAACCTAAAGCTTCCAGGGTAATACGTTTTTTTCTCTTATTCTCGTATCATTTCCTTGAACAGTTTTTGTAGTCTCTTCTTTCTATCACAAAGAACTAAAAATAAATTATCCGAGAACTAGAAAGTTTTTTCATGGCACGCAATGTGACGTCTTGCGATCGCGGAAATGCAGTAAACTGAAGGAATTTAATGTAACAATGGCAATTGAATGACTTGAGTATTCTTTTGGTAACGGTTTGGTTTGGTGTCGCAAGCGTCGTCGTCGCGTATGAAGCAAAGCCACATGTTGGACTGATCAGCTCCGCAAGTTTACAGGCAGTTTTTACTACCCGGGTTTTCCAACTCGGGTGCTTCGACTCGAAAACACAAGAAACTGTGACTGTGAGATTACGAGGACCGCGTCAGTAACGGCCCGTAGGGAACGAAAACCGGGGTAAACTGACGTCAGGAAAGATCCGAATAGGGTTTTCGGTTGGCAGAGGGAAACCGCGCGGGAGACCTCCCGGTCACGCATGAATATTTCATGCAAATCAGCTATAAACAAAGTAGAAATGTAAAAGCCACTCCGATTTTGTGGTGATGCACTGCTCAAAAACTTTGTTCCGTTCTCTTCTCTCTTTTCTTCCTCGAGGCATTTTCGGTACTATACAATAACGAGAATATAAACCACTTTTAGTCCCTGCCCTGCTTCTTTTTAAGTCTTTTATCTTTATGATAGCTTGCTACATAAAAATAAATATAAATGTCAATGTCAATGTCGTCATCAATAATTATCATGTGACACTTTTTCAATCTATAGCAATAGCAATACAATATTCTATAATTTATACTTGATTTATTACGATTTTCGCACAAGCTGTCGAAATATGACGAATCATAAACCAATACTAAAACGTTCTTTGAACTACATTATATCGCTGTAATAACTATACAATGTAATTCGTACAGAACGAACGGTTCTTGCATTTTTATATCATATAATAACCTTTCGAAATATAAATAGAAATCTAGAAATTCCTTTCCTTCACCTACTACTACCTAATACATCGTTGAATGAATTTTTGAATAGTCACTACAAGTGGTAATCAAACGCTAATCAATAAATAAATTGTCGCTTTATCATTGTTAGATCACAATAACTGTTCCAATCAGATTCAGACGGACCCATTTTGCAATGCTTAATACCGTACTTAGACCTTGTGCTTTGTTGTGCAGTACAGTTGTACCTTGTACTTGTACTGGCGTAGAAAATCAGCTCCGAAAACTCGGTCTCACCGTCTCACGTTGTCTGATGTTCGGTTTCTATTCAATTCAACATTATAACTTTCTATTAATAATGGTTCCTTTCACGCTTTCACCAATGGAGGCCATCACATGTCAGTTCATGTTCTGTTCAATTCTGTGAAACTAGCCGTACTTGTGACAAAGCAAGATACGAAGACGTGCATTGAAGATGTCCAAGTTGTTGATATTCTCCATTGTTGCATAAATTCAAATTACAGGTATCAAGAACCTTTTAGAAATCAGAAGATTTTTCCAGTAAATGTCACAGTTGGGTAGCAGACTCGTAGAAGTAACGAAGTACTTTAACTTTAATTAAAAAATTGCAAACATGAACGTGATAAATATTTACAAGAAAAATGATTTATTTTTCACAATATCAGGAGCAGGAAACAGTAGTCATTCGACTCAACAAATGCAGACTGTAGTTTGGAGTAAAGACGATTTGTTCTACGGTCTCAAGACGTTGCTCATCTTTGGAAAGAGTTTCGGGGTCGTTCCAATCCAAGGCTTATGTCACAGCGACGTGTCCAAGTTGAAATTCAAGTAAGGGATCGATCATCCTCAATTAAATTATAAAATGAGTTCTTGTCTGTTTTTAAACAAGGAAAACTTCCAACAGTCTGTCTAAAACTTAATCCTGTTTGAATACTTCACGACTTTTCTTTTAAGGATTTGCAGCTTTTCCGGACTTGTTAGTGCAATTATCATTATTCTCTTGTCTGCCAACAACTGTATCGCGTTTGTCGGGTTCTTTCAGTCCAGAGGAAAAGATGCGAGTCAATTGGCCAGCAGTGCAGCACCCTTTGTTTGCTACTCAATTGGCCTTTTCGTGTAAATTCTGCAGTAAACAAAAAGCTCTATTAAATGAATATATTAAAAATCTTACAACATAACATAACTGTATTTTTCAGATACATATTCTTCTTTCGAAATTCATCCAGAATAATCGCATTGTTTCAAGAATGGCAAACACTGGAGCTCTTTTTTCCCAGAGAAGACAAACATTTACGACGGGATGTCAATATCATTGCCAGCTTCATTTTCACGTCTGCCATCTTGGAAAATGCTGTGTCTCATCTTAATTTATTTCCTATTACTGGTTTGCAATTTTCTACAATTTGTGCAAAGCTAAATTAATATTGTCTTTGAGGTAAGAAACTGCATTTTACAATTAATTTTGCCATAAAAGCGGATTCTGATTCAATGTTTGAATCGCCTTTGGAATACTACTACATGAAATCACATGGACAATGGTCAAAGATAATTCCCTTTCATCCTATTATGGCCATTTTCGTTTTCGTTACAAACAAATTGGCTGTGTACGCTTGGAACTTTGGAGATGTGTTCATAGCAGTCATTTCACGCGCCTTGTATCACAAATTCAAGGCTTTGTACGAAGAGACTTCACAGAAGGATTTCTTTCAGTTGGATGACTTACTAGGTGATTTTCATTTTCATTTTTCATTATTGACCAGAATATTAAAATAATAATATAGCTTTAAAAACTGACAATAGCTACTGACTGGCTACAGTTAAAAAGATGTGACGTGTTGATGTTTTACAGTTTCTTCAAAATGGAAGCAACTTTTGTGTGACCACTCTCGGTTGTGCTCAATGACCGAGTCTGTGGATGCGATACTTTCTCCGCTCATTTTTGGCTCGTATGCAGTGAACATTTACTTCATCTGTTTGCAAGTAATGCGAACAACAGTCACCTGCTTTATCTAAAAGAATTCGTATTAAAACCCATCAGTTAGTGTAATATTTTCATTCTCGTTTTATACGACGTTTTTAAAATATTGAATTATATAGTTACATTTAGGTCTTGCCCCTTCAGCGAAACTGGATTTCATTTCTTCTTTATACGCTGCATGGTCATTTATCCATTTGTTGATGAGAACCTACATCTTGTCGCTCATGGCCGCTCGTGTCAATGACTACGCTCATTCAATTCGCAGAGTTTTAAAGAAATGTCCCAGTGAAATGTACTCAACTGAGGTATTATAGTAAAAATCATAAAAATACACCAATTCTTAACCAAAAACTAATACGCAACAAACTAACAAAAATGTGACTTTAGTCAGCTCAGTAACTGGGTTCCCTTTATATTTAATTTAGATAGAAAGGATGGAACGGTTGGTGACGACAGGGAACATTGGACTTGGTGGCCTTGACTGTTTTGTCATCACGAAACCGTTTATGTTGTCACTTGTCAGCGTCGTCTTCACCTTTGAAATTGTGCTTCTTCAGGCAGTGGCTCCACTTCCACTCCATCCAAGCCACCAATAACAATTGTAAATTGTAATGCTTGATTTTATTGACAGCGTTTGAAAATCCTGTTACACGGAGATGAATGAGGACGAGGAGTACATTGTACATACCATTGTTGTAATGTCTAATGTCGGACATTGCCGTGGCATTGCAACAAAGCGACAACGACAACATTCGTTAAATTACAACTGCATTGTATAATCGTTGGTACTTTTCTTAATAGGTACTATTGACGTTTGTAGTATTTACTACCCACATAAATACTGTGAATTCTATGTAAAATGTAACTATTCAGTAGCATTTTCGTTCAGAAATGTTGGATTGCATGAAACGAAATAATTAAAATTTATTATGATTATCATTAATAATTAATAATGGATTGAATAATATTGCAGTTTACTGCTCATACGTACTCATACTTACTGAGTACGAGTACTGACGCAGTGATTACATGACTGACTAACTGACTTTAAGTACTACATTGACATGAACAAATTACTATTCTCTCGACGAAATAAGCGACGTATAGCGTCAGTAATTGTAA
>JABASF010001951.1:0-17863 GCA_019776145.1 Harlomillsia oculata
AACAATTTGTAAAGCTCAAGGAGACTTGTATCATACTGGACGAATACGCATCTCTCTCTCCAGGGAAAATGTATATTACATCATGACGAGACGACTCTGGATCTGGACTTGCACAAAACGCTACCATGTGCCATTCGTACTTTTGAGAAACCCCAGTCTCAAAATGTCTTTTTGTTATATAGCTTCGCCATTTTGATTTTTTCGATTCTACAAACGTAATTTACTTCACTGTATTAATCAAAATAGGAAACCATTCCATTTAAGGTAGTAATTGTAATAGTTTGATCATTCATAACCATTCCTGGTTATGTCATACTTTTAAGATTCGTTCGTTCCGCAAACGCACAAATCTGTTGGAACGCATTTGTTTTGTTAAAAAAACCGGACGAGCGTGGCGAAATTGCTGTGACCAACAGTGAATATCTATGCAAATATTTTGAAAGCCAGTTTGCAGCAAAGAGTATGCATAATTTAAAGTATAAGTAATGTTGAAGGGTTCTCTTTTCATCCGGTTTTTGCAAATAAGCTGCACAACACATAGAGCGGTTATACTGTGTACGTTTTTTGCATTGTAAAATATGCTAGTGGTAAATGTAAAAACGCTTCTAATCATAATCATCACACTAATTGTAATGATTTTTAAACTAATGGCCGTAATGTATGGGCAACTTAAACTCGTTTTTATTGTTATGGCTCTTTCACTGAGAAAAGCCGTAAAAGTGAACCAACTGCGGTGCAGAGTTCTTGACTTTGTCTTCCGCGTCATCGTCTCTGGACACTTTTCTTTCTGCGCTGACATTACAATAATATCAACTCAGTTTTTGCACGTTGCTGTATCCCTGCCCGATATACAAGCTTTTGTCAGTACAATATGAAAAATGTGCTTTTTTGTTGTACAAATTTTTGTAGAACAAATGACAAATGTTTGTAGACTTGATAACAATAACCATGTAATTTCTTTCACGACTTACGAACATTGTATTTTCAATAGTGCAATGAAATAAAAATATAGCTAGAGATAAGAAATCACTATTTTAAAAGTAATTTTTTTTCTAATTTTTTCAAACACGACACAATGCAGGCATACAACATTTGCTTGTATAAAGGTATTTCAAATGGCCAATGTTAAGGACAGCGACTTTTCAATTATTCGATTATTTGCATACTGCAATAAGTAATATAAAAATGATCGTAATAAATTTAATGAGTTTGATACATCGACTTTAGATTTGCTGTCAGGAAAGAATGAATGATTGAGATATGTCGTAGTTCGTAACCGTCGTGCGACTTCGACATTCGTCTCTCCGTGTGTGGGTTGTACTTGCTCTTGAGTTGAAAGCAAACAACTAGATACATTACTATCAAATGACATTAATTCAACCATTTTTGGTACATCGCATTCGCCTCAAAATGGTCTACATTGATTTATATTTATCTTCTTTGTACGCTCTTGGATACAATGAGTATGAAGTTAAAAGGTCGTTGAATGGCACATACTGTAATAATAATTGAGTTCGTCTCTATAGGTGCCCTTGGTTCCCTTTGACTTCGCTAATTCAATCAAAAGAAAAGCCAATTAGATTGTTATGGAATTATTAATCTTCACAATTCAAAGATTGTGAACAATTATGTCTCAAGTCTGATTGAAGCGAATGGGACCTCCGACCTCTGAACTATACTATGGCTCCACATGACAAAAAGGACTTGGACATATACAGTTCATCTGACAATTATTTTTGACCATGTACAACTTGACTATTGTTAGCGGAACTTTCAAGGTCTCCTACCAGTCTAAAAATTCCAAAGGACAGCAAAGCACAGTGAGAAAGGAGGGAGGGAGCTGTTCACTCAAAGAAGAGAACAAAAGGTTCCGTTTGCTAATTTTGTTGGTTATGGACAGTTTGAACGATCGGTCCTTTTCTCAGAGTGCTTTGACGGTTTCGTCCATTGTCTTGCATGACTGATAATTTGGTTCCCATGTAATTGTGTATGACTGACGATTTTGTCACAAGCGAAGGTGTTTATCAGATGCCGCCATCATGCATTTGTCTCGTTATCAAACTTTTCTGCATTCGTGCTAAGACTTTTAGCTCTTCTCAAGTTGAGAAAGGAAGAAAGACATAATAAGCATGTATGATACATAGTAGCATAGTGCAGTGCAGTGCAGGCATTAACCCACTACGGAAGTCTTTGAACGGTCGATTTGCCCAATGGCTCCTTTGATCCCGCAAATGATTGGCGATAATCATCGTGAAACTTCCTGGCGAGAGCCCGTGGTGAAGTTTTGCCGGCCCCTTTGTGAGCTTGGCGCAAAGTCTTTGTACCAAGGTACTTACATGCACCTTTTGTAACCACTGCACCAAAAATGCATAATGATGAGCAATCAGTAATCACTTAATTAGAGTCGATGTTCTACTGCTTGCTTATATAGAATGAATTCCTACTGAAGGGAACTTCAGAGCGGATTTTTCCGCAACTCAAAACGCTGACACGTACACGCATTACTGATAAATTAACTAGTTTCAACTCTCTCCACTACACTCCAGACTGTGATACAAAAACCTTAACATTTCCGCTCCTGTTCCCCTATAAATGCTGCCTGTGACTGACTGCTCATTGTGCATTGTAAATTTTGGCACGTGCATATCGCAACAATTGTTGAAGAAGTTTGTATTTTATTGTCACTACTGTCCTACAGTACTTTTTTAAATTCTTTTGTACCACTATGCATTATGCATTTGCATAAGACAGGTAAACGCAGAGGAGCGGGTATAATTCCCACAATGCGTTTTCCCTTCCGTTTTAAAAGTCGTATGATTGTAATTAATGACTGTATTCTTCTCAAGAACGTTTATGTCCCAAACTGTATTGAATTCTTTTCTTTACAATAAAAAATTGCATTTAGGGCAACCGGCAGTTAGATATTAGTATATTAGATATATTAAATCTTAGTTACACATTAACTTTAGTTTCGCACATGACCTAATTAAATGTATTGATTTAAACATGGAGTTTAGTTGAAAGATGGACACCTTTAATATCTATTAAAATGAGTTGTAGGTTTCACATTTATGAAATTGAAGGACTAACCCGTAGTATTACTTACGCGATTCAACAATCACAATATTATGTAGTTCGTATGCGTTGAAGGGGCATAGTTTAGTGGGCGTAGCACAGGAGACTGATTTTCCGTTCGTAATTAAAAAGTAAAGACTTTAATTGTGCCTGGGTCTTGTCAAGCTGAGTTCTTGACAAGAAGGAGTTCATACCATCCATCCCTGTCTATCCACGCGTTCAGTGCTCAAGTGGTTGTAATAAATGACCAGTACTAAAATGCTCGTCCACTCGAGGATTAATATAATGCCGTATCTCATGACATGAAACGAATGTGGGAAGTGCGACGTGCATAGAAGTTGTTTCACTATGTGTGCCTTAAATACGCATTCTTGGATGTTGAATGGAGGTTTCGTTGAGTGTGCATCCTTACGACAAAATATGAATTAAAAAAGTTCATCCAGTCAACAAGTGAACTAGACTTAGAGTGAGCAAGGGAAGCCAGGAGGGGTACTTGCTCGACGACTGCCAAAATCAAGGTTGATGCACCACGCGTGTCAGTTCAGAAATTATGAGTACCTGAGCTGTGCATGTAACTCTTGTAATGTGCTCATTTTTTTGTGGATTGGGTATCGGGTTACACTCCTGTGTTAAATCCAAACTAGATTCTCCCGCCTTTTGTCACTAAATGGATTACATCGTCTGTGAATTAGCATTTAGTGGTCAAAATTCACATTTTCAAGCTCCACTATGCCTTCGTAATCTGTTTAAAAAATCGGAAACCGCTTGAAGTGTTCTGAAACGCTGAGTATTATTTAAAAACAGCAAATTAGTACTTTGCTATTTAGCTATTTTGTATTACGACTGTTGATAATTCATCTCAAGTTGTTTTTGACTCATTCCATTTCTTCCAGTTCGTCTTGTATTGTATTGATCGATGGGCAACCCGCACGAAGTGAGCAAGGGATGTTGAACACTGATGCTCCATCCACGTGAAAAATGACTGAAAGGGTTGCATGTTGACAATCTTAATTAGCATAAGATGGGTTTGAGAAATGAAAGATGCCCTATGCTCTTCTTTGTCGCTCTGTTTTTGCCTGAACTTTTCAGCTCAAGTGTTTTTTGTCCGGTGAAGTCGTCGTCAATTCGGCGACGTGACATACGGAAGGAATGCAGAATGATAGAGATGCATCCTTGTTTTTGCATGTCGAGATACTCGTCGTGCGTTCCTGTGTATGCGTCTTTGATCCTGTTTCGACACGAATGAATTTAATATTATGAATTGGGGTTTTCTAGTCAACTGAACCTTCTGTATTATGCAGTATTAAATTATCCTTGATTGCACATTATTACATGTTTATTACGTGTTAATGTTCATGCTATACACTATATAGCGTAATGTAATAATTTTTGCTAAGGAAGTGTATCGGGTTTTCCTATGAGGCAGAAGCATGTACTTAGTTTTTCCCTGGGTAATATAGGTAAAACTATTTTTTCAGATTTTTTTTAATACTTTGGCTGTCTGTTTACAGTTACAGTTCCTAGAGCATACAGCATACCCAGTACAAGATGCTGAATGCTAGCATCCGAAAAACTATGGCAAGGGGTATTAGAGCTTGGGCAAAGCAAAGCGTTTTCTTTGATGTGACTGTGGCCAAACCCTTGGGATCATTTAGAAGCACGAGCACATGGCAAATTTATGAATCAACTAAACTTCGAAGGGGTTTGCCCCATTTGTATTGAATGGAAAGGAGAGAAGAGATTCCAGCTTTGTAGGAAATGCACGAGCGTACTTTTAGATAGATTGTAATGGGGGAGCTGATGTGTGTAATGATGACGGATTTTTACACGTAGAGTCCACTTTTTTGTAAGAAATCGTGGCTGTAGGTAGAAAATTGAGAAGATGGTTTTCCTTAAGTTTTTGAGAGTAGACATGCATTGGGTGGCTGACATTCCGAAGGCAGAACACCAGGAATCGGACGGGTGAAATGAATTTTTGGAGAGGGCTGCAGCTGCAGGCTCCAGTGTTTATCCTCATGTCAAAAGTGGCTCCGGAAAGTTTGAGGGATTAGGCCACGGGCCAAAAACGAAGGAATGAAACGGTGTAGGGAGCAAAACAAAACGGTCATATGCACACATTACCATTACGGAACATTGCATCACAGAGAGCTCTCATACTGATATCTTATGTAAGTGGCTTTCAATCCTAAGAGGAAATGTCCGTACAAACTTGCTTACCTACAGCAGAATGCATCATTCATTTTCTGGCGAATGTTTATTATGAGTTCCATGTTGCACATATAGCTTAGCACAAGTCTTGTCCCTTCGTTGTCGTCTTCTGGCTTGTGTCCTTCCGTCAAGTGAGGCTTCATTCACCAGTACAATTGTACAATACAACTTTTTTGATCCTCATGGACCATTTGACTTGAATGTCATTTCTCGAATGCTTCACCACACCACACAAACTTAGTAACAGTAACAACTACAAGAAGAGCAGCGCAGCGGTCAAAAACGTCTTCTTTAGCATTGTAATGAAAGCAATCATAATTTTTTGTTCACTCGCAATTTTGGCATTACCCTCTATTGGCCATTAAAAAATTCTCTTTAACGGGATGTTGTGAGGCGTCTAAAGAGAATTAGTTTTGGGCAGCGGTCCTGCAGTGCAAAGGGCAATATGCTCTAAAAATGTGGTTGCTTCATCATCACGGAAGACGTTGTTCATTGTAAATGGGAGCTACTATGTAACATATGGCGTCTGAAGAAGTCACTTCTTCCGGTACAGGTACAGGAGATTAAAGCTCGTTAGGACTGTCGTCGTTGGACCTCTGTGCTCCACATGTTGGCGAAAAAGGACAATGGTTAACATAAGAACTACTGTGTATTGTGTCCGTGAAAAGGTTACATGGATTGGAATCAATAGCTGTAACTGAGAATTCTCCCATGAGGTTGACGAAAATTGTTCACTACATTTTAAGAGACGTTGATCCTTCGTGTTTTTCTGCTCTTGTTCCGTGTGGTGGCTTTGACGGTGTGATGTGATGGCGAATATACTGTGTTGGTGCTTAAAGTTAATGCGTCTGCAGAAAAATGCAAAAATTCCCCACCCGCCTTCTTGTCATGAATGTGGACAGACAAATCGTCTTCTACACTTTAAAAGTTCGGACAAAGTGCTAAGAATGCGGTCTCCTTCCTTTCCTGTTGTAGTGTACTTCAACTTCAAGTCAGAAAGATTTATTTGAGGTGATGTGAAAATGCGTATCATTGTCGTAAATTGTGTAGAAATATGCACTTCTTTTCTTACTCTTTTTTGAGATAAAGTGCAATTAGAGTTCATTAGAGTCTTCTGTGCTGAGTGCATGTGTTTAAATGTCCATGCATTACGATTACTCTGAATTTATCTTCTTACCGTTGTATCTGCTTACAGCTTCTGTCTATTATACTTCAACCAACCGGATGACCTCACAAAGTGTGTTTCACTTTAGAACTTAAGGTTGTCAAGCTTGAAACACCGTAGACAGTCGGCTTGGTTGCTCTACATTAATTTACAGTTCCAAACATTTTAAAACTTTTTAGTATAAAAATTTGAATATTGATGTTGTTTTATGGTAAATTTCCGCTTTTGCTTCTGCATCAAACTACATGAGCATGCTGTAGTAATGGACATGCCAGTGAAGTCGTAAAAGGACATTTATTAGTTTACGCAGTGTGAGTTCTGTTGAATTATATGGTAAAATTTATTTTTGAAAATTCAATGCGCTTTATACAATTTGAGCAGAATTGTAGTATGAGTTTGAGGCGTTTGAAACTGGTTAAAAAATGTAATTTGTGAACAGACAAGGAAACACAGAACTGCGCAGTAATTCTAACTTCTGCCAGTTTTGGACAAACCAAATCCGTCCCTGCCAATTTGCTTAGTACCTGTCCTGTGTTGATGAATAGCGTTGGCGCTGGAAAAGTGTGCAAGTGTCAAATGAAATTAAGTGAATCAGGATGCAAACAGTTTACTTACCATTGTACAAATAGGGAATGAACTTGTTTACTTTAGTGTACTCATTACTAAGGTTGTCACAAATATTCTATTTGAATTGGTCTAGACGTAGAAATTGTGATAAGGAGACATAACCCTGTGACTGTGTTCGTGCTCAGCCTGCAATTCGACCGTTGCCCTTAAAAAGTAGTCATAGGCCATGCGATCTCGTCCTGCCTTGAACACGTCTTCAAGACCTTTCCAAACATACTTGCCATTCTCATTCACAACAGTACACGAGTTGCGTACTAACCAGCCTCAACGACAAAGACAACCTTTATGCAACTGTTCCATCGTATTCCATACAAGTTGACAATGTCACTTTGCGACGTCTGACTGCTTGTCATTTCGAAATTACAGTTTTTGAATTGTCTGTGTGTCCGCTTGCTCTGTGTCATATGCGTATTTCTGTTCAAAATTTGTTTCTTGGTCGACAAATTGGTATCATAAATAATTAATGTCCCGAATTTTAAATGGTCCAAAGGAGTTGTGCAAGTTTACAAGCCATTTTGTCGGCTTCTTGAGTTGCTTCAACTAATGTTAAACGAGCCTCCGACTCAAATATTTGCATAGCGGGAAGGAAGTTGAGGTCAAGACCTCAAATATTTGTCTGACTGGTATGAGAACTTTACCTTTTGGTCTCGTTGATATGACCTTCATCTCCTTACTGTAATACGATGAACTCAACAATGCCAACGTCTTCTTAACAACTCGGGAGATTTCTTTTCATTCAACAGCATAATGCATAGTGTGCTTAGGTTAGTGATTAACGACTTACGTACGTACCGTATGTAAATACGATTACCGATATCTGCCAGACGGTAGTGAATCTGCTCATTGAAAATTAATAAACTATAATTGCGCATATCAAAACAGTCAATTACAAACAGAATTGATTGCATACTCTTACGGGACTTACCAAATATGTCAAAAAGGTGTATATAGCACCGGTGACTTTCAAGATCATCATAATTGTATAGCATTTTATGTCCCCTGCCATTTTATTTGTAGGAGTCAACAGTACGTTAGTTTGAAAATACAAAACATGAAGTGAAGTGGTGGAGGATGGAAAACGCAGTATTTTCTCAGCTACTACAAACACATTATAAGCAATTCCTTTGGAGTGCTTGACACAGCTCATTTGTCAAATGGACAGGTTACACGGCACGGCTACCGTGACTTTGGAACTGCCCTGTAGCACTCAATCTGAATAGGTGCTGGGATGACTTTAAAGGCACTTGTGAGTAGTATGCGTCGATACTTATAAAGCATATCTTGTTCCCAAGACGTCTTTTGAATATTAATGGCCTGAGCATCTCATTTCAGTAGCTCAATCTGGAAAAGATGAATGCTCCGAGTTTAATCCTGAGTAAATACGCACTAGCCTTTGCTGTAAACATGCTTGAAGCTCCTGACTGTCAATAGATTTCTTTGGTCAAAACCGAAATCCTTTTGGTTTTGTTATTAATGAGCAGTAACTAAATTTGACCAAAAGAGGCATTGTTTTTGCATTGCTTTGAGTTGAGCTGAGGGTTGCTCAACATGACGAAAGCATGCGTGTAATCGCAGTGAATAGTTGATAAGAAATAGTTTGTTTTTAATCAAGAAGACAGGAGGATAGAATTTGACTTTTTTAGGAGAAGGTATGTGAGTGTGTAGTGTTTTAGGTAAAAAAGTCATTCCTTACTCAAAAAGTAGTTTTGTCTTATTCTGTTTCAGAAACGAAGCTTGTCAGTTTGAGCGAAGCTGAAGAACAGGCCAACGTGGATGACATCGGTGGAAGACAAATCCAAGAAAAAATCGAAAGTCTGCCGGACAGTGTGAGCGGACATCATCATATATTATTAGTCAAGGCAACATCTGCCCCACCTGACCTGATCGGAACAGTAGACTTGACTGCAAAACATCATCTTCATCATAAGCTAACGAAGAATGGTGTACAACTTCACATTGATGGGAACGAGTCGGCAAACCACAATCAAGGAAGTCCATTAAAAGGTAACATGCATTCTCAAGTTCTGCTGTCCTGCAACACTTGCTCATTGAGAGTCTTTAAGCCTTTCCTTTTGGTATTGAAAAAGAGAGAAAAAATCACGCTACTGAATGTGTAGAGTTGAGATTGTCGAAAACTGTCGGTGAGTTGAGTTGCTTAATTGAATTAGTGCCTTTGAGTTTCTGCGCTCACTAATTGAAGCTCCCTGACCAGAGTGCAAATTCTGGTTTTGTAGCTCCTGAACTTTCATTGAAGTTGTGCGAGGATTCAAAGACATTCTTCTCCACTTTTTCATGCCTTATTAAGATTTCTTGGCAACGGCATTTTGTACATTTCTTGTTATACTGGAGCAATTGATATTCTAGCAAGGGGTAGCTATTGTATTTTACAAGAAGATGGACTTTAAGGCGCTTTGTGAAACTTTTGCACACCATTCACCACAGTCATTTATATTCAATTCAGCCATCTCAGGTTACTTCATTGTATAGAAAGATAAGAAGAAGACATTTATTTCATTTTTGGTTCATCCGCGTCATCATCACACGATCTGTTAATCCTTGGACAATTCGTAATGGAGGAAAATGGACAGTGTAAGTTTTATAAGGACATTCCTCATAAAGGTCTTTGATCATTCGTTTTCGCGCTTCTGTTTGCTTGCATCAGTAGGATGTGAGATGTGACTATGACTGTAGGACCATCTTGTTTGTCTTTCTCTCCATTTATCGATGGTGGGACGACTGTGACGTCGTCATTTCAATGCTCACGTAAACTGCAACATAAAGAATAGATTAAATCTCTGTCCTTATAAGTAATGACTTGTTCGTAAATCCACTTAATCCTTCCATAAATCGACACCACCACGACACGGGCTGCACTGTTCGTTTAGCAAATTTCTCTCGATCACTTGTAAATTTTATTGACTCATTTGGTTTGATTCAAAAGCTTCCTAGCATAACTACAACGAAACCATAAAATCGGAGCTCTTACCTCCGTATATGTAAAAGATGCGGCTTCCGTGATTGATAAAATAAATTATGCTCAGTGCTCACGCATTGTTGTTTGACTACAGAAGTGCATCAGTGGATCACGCAAAACAGCCAAACGAAATGTTGAGGCATCACGTCGTCTTCATCTTCGTGTCCACTGTCCAACCAACGGCTTTTGATTTCCTAAAGCCTATTAATCAATTAGCACTAGTAAAGGAATGAGCAATGAGGGTTCAAGGCCTGCATTACCATTTAAATGTTTTCTTAAAGTTTGCCTCCATAGCAAATCGTCTTGACTCTTGACTCTTTGAACCACTTTCCTGTTCAATGTCTTTCCATTTAAATGGAATTGGTTGATAAGAGACTCGAGAATTTTTTGCAGACAGGGTTAAGGGTGGGCTGCGTTAAATGCAAAAAGGGTTTCCTTTTCCCTTTGTTTATGCAATCTCAACAGAAGATAAGAGTGTTTGGAGGGCAGAGTGCTCTGTTCTATAATGCTTCCAACTCCTTGTGTATTTATTCACCGTCGGAAGCACATTTCATTCACGGCCAAATTATTTATTCACCCACAAGTTTCTTAGAATGGTTCTTTTTGTACAAATGTGAAACATTCAGGGTGCTTCACTCTGTCGGTCTTGTGCTTTATTTTACTGACTTTGAAAATATTTGGGGTGGTAACAAACACGACGGAAGAAAGAAAAGCATGCGTTGTACAAGTACACTGCTTGTTGTCTGTCAACGTCAACTCTGGCATTGCAGGTCACTGTGTGTCTGCATCTTCACCAAAAGGAATTCATATTCTTTTTCGAATTATTAATAATTGAGATTTCATTTCCCTCCGCCCGGAGTGAGTTCTTATGACTTGTAGCCAAGGGCTTGGATTTTATAAATGAATTGTAAAATGACAATTCTAAGCTAAACTGCTTCAAAGTCACAATTCACAATGCACTTCATTATAATTGTCATGATGAGAACTTTGGACGATTTTGCACTTTGCATTTTCTATTTGCAACGCTCGATACGCTGCTGTAGGTTTTGGATTGACACAATTTTCGTACATTACGATTCACTATATAATTTTCAGTGCATTTATTGACATTGTCATTTCATTTTGATTCTTCTCATTTGGAGCAGTTTGCTTCGTTTCCAGAGGACAAAAGAAGTTGGTAGTCATCTTCAATTGCTCGTAAGAGCGGCGAATGGAGAATAATCACTGCTGCTCCCCTTTCTCTATGTACCGTTGAAAGAATCTGCTTCATTATTCATCATAAGAATTTAAAGCAGCCAGATAGTGAATCATCTGAATTTTGTGAGAATGCGGAATGCATTACTTATATTCTTTAATATGCATAACCATATTTTAATAATGGACACAAGAATTCTCGTGTAGTAATTCAAAGGCGGTTCACCAGTCAGACTGGATGGGCACATTGTGTTTACTTAGTAGTCCGAACTTTTGCCTCACCATTTGAAGTTCCTGTTAGGGCGGAATCTTGTCAACATTTAATTATTACTATTATTGCCACTTCCATTCAGGTTCTGCCATTATATTTACTCCACGTACTCGTGCTCTGTTACTATCTTCTTCCTCAGACCAAATTGAATTGTCTGGTGGTACCATTTTTTGCTTTTATTGTTACCAACTGAGTGAGACACGAAGGCCGGAGTAGAGCAAAAATTGAGCCCTCGAGAACAAATGGAAAATGCACAAGATTGTCGGTCGTCGTTGTTGTCGTCAGTCGTCGCTAACTTGAACTACATTCCCGAGACTGGGGAATTGCAATGAAAAGCAAATGCTCTTACCCAAGAACAATACACATCTATCAAGGAAAAGAGTACAGTTAGCGATAGAAGTTTATTTACCCGTACTATACTGTATGTACACCCAAGGTGGTGGCACTATTAATGCAAAAAATGGACCGCACAACGACAACAACAACAAAAACGACGCCTATTCCTGCATTGCAATTTCTTTCTTTGTGTATAGTAATGCACTGAGGTAGTGTCTGTATCAAGTGTACTTGCTCACTCAAGAGTGAACCAGGAGTGCACCCATATTTTTGCTTTTTCTCAAGTTCAAGGTTACTTCTGCAGTCGACCGAGTCTTCATAGTATCTTCTCACTAAACACAACACACGCTCTCGTTACCGCAAGTGACCATTTAGCATATATTTAAACGTTTGTGATGGACGATGACAAACAATCTCCTCCTGCGTCATAGAATGATAGTGCCACTTCATACTGCTGTCGTGTGCACGCAGTCTACATTTGTTCTCATCACATGTAAGTGTAAAGCAGTAATGCAGAAAACTATACAGGTTTTTATTGCTCATTGTACCACAACAATTTTTTGTGACATTATTTTACATTGCTTCAATTTTTGCAATTCACAACTTGGTCCACATTGTCGCAGGTCGCATTGAAAATTTCTGACTTTATCCTCCTTAGCGTAGGATTCTTTTTACTGTCCTTTTTAAACAATTGTTCATTTGCGAAAATGCTTAAGCCTTTCATGTTTAAAGCAGTATTAGTTAGAGGTGTTTGAGAAGACTGTTGTTGGAATTTATTCAACTTTAATCCGTTGCGTTCGTTGAAGATGATGCATATAATGGAATAATAAGTCATGTTCACGCAAGCCTCGGTTGGCTCTCAGTCTTCGTATCCTTAGTACTGTTAAAAGACATAATCTTTTTTTGAGGGATGACGCACTGCGATTTGAAGAATAGGAGGCAATTAATAGCTGAAGCTTCTTATCATTACTCAAGGATGCGTATGCAAATGACATTATCAAAGCTCAAATGCCAATTTGAAATCAATCATAGACGAGAATCACGACTTTAGAAGGAAGAATGGAAATCCATTTCGTGCATCTCCTTGGGTACTGAGATAGTAGATGCGTCATGCGGATTAGATTCACAAGTAGATTATAAACAGCAAATGCCCGTTTATTTCAATGCTTTCATGCGTAAATACTGTACCACGACAATAATAATACAACATGTTACATCCTGCATATCTTCTTCACCAGAGATGCGGTATCCACACAAGCCTATTTGTGTATGCAAATAAAATATGTGTATTACATCCTTCACGCTCACATTGAAAAAGGAACAAGTGGCAAGTTCCAGGAGCAAGGGCTTGCAATTAAATGCAAAAGTTCCTCTTATAATGTACTTCTGTTGTGCGGAGGAAGACGAAGGAGTTTGCTATTATTAAACAATGTAATATATCGTGTAGGTACACAAGAGGCGAAAAGATAATGCATACTTTATATAAGTACACTGCAAGGAATTGTTGCTAACTAGCACTAATCCGATAGCATAGATTATCTCCTTTGATGATTGTGTAGTTGCCACGTTTCGCATTTTGGCTGATGATGTGGACAAGAGGAGTAGTGCAACATTGACGAGGGTTTACTTATGTACGGTGAAATGATTTACAGTAATGATAATCAGGCATATTTAAGTTTGGAATTCAAAGTGGATGAGTGATGTGATAGTGTTGTGTATTAAGGATGGGGATAGCGTTAAGAGAGATGAGAGCAGAGCTACATTTCAGCCAAGTAGTTTTGTTTTGGTCAAGATTAATCGGGAAGTTTGCGATTCGATGGTGAGCAGAGAGCAAGTTGTGCATGATTGAACTGATTTGAAGTCTAAAGATGGACGGAGGAGTCACAGGGCTGGGATTTATGTACACGTCTTTTGGTGGAGTTGGTTAAGGTTGAGTTGGGTCGTTGATGCTCAAATACCTTTTAGCTGGGGAGCAAGAGGAACGGTGTGACTGGACTGAGCTCAAGGCGTGCAATGGACTCCTTATCTCATTACTAATTCAACATTTCGTGAATTCATCACGAAAATTACGAATGAGTTTTTGCTCTGGTCATTTTCCTTCGACCCGGATGATATAGGAGATGTGTGGAATAAGGAGGTGGACAGTGTGCAACACTAACACCTGATCCAAGACTGAAGACGTGCAGCGACAGGGTGAGTTTTAAAATGACGGCACATGTCCGTGCTCAGTGAGGATTCGAGCCCCTGCTAAGGTTGATTGCGTTTCATGAAGCTCATGGTGATGAGGATGACTACAATCATGACCTAGACCCTGCCTGCTTGGTCAACTTTGAACGCTAATTCGTCTTCCACAGACTATGTGCGCTCAGCAGTAGTGCGCCAAATTATGGGCAAATTGCCTGAAAAATTGGCAATTTCTTCTTGCTGGGAAGAATAGCCTGAACGACTCGGACAAAGGTCGGGAGTCACTCAGACAAAGGTGAACGACGACAGTGGAATACTCCGTGTGCGTAGTGCAATTGACTCGAGGTGCACCTTCGGCATAATGAACCCCTGGTCAGTAATAGGCCCATTCTCGCTCTATATTTCCTTGTTCAATTTGCAGTATGCCACACAACATTAAGTTCACTTCAGATTCAGATCCACTCACAATTTTTATTTTAAACGAACCTGTTTGCTTCTGCACTTCTCTATTATAACAAGTATCATCTGTATTGACAGTTCAGATGAGTGCGAGCAATCCAACGATGTTAGTATGCTGTACAGCACGTCCTCTGGATTAGAGACTTTCTCATTTCAGCACATAACATCATTCAAACACGAATTCCGTTTCCTTTGGGGTATTCGTTCTAAGAAAATTTGAAACTGATCATCAACAGAACCGTATATTCACGGTTTTGACATTCAGCCTCCACGGCCTGAGCCAAACTTGCGTTAGCCAAACGGGAACACAAAATTTGCAAACATGGTAGACACACGCTCGTAAATCAGTGCTACAACGGTTAAAAACCTCATCGCGTGCGCGACTGAATTAGTTCTCAAAATATTGCCAATCCTAACGGAACATTTAATACGATCATATTTTGTCTGGAAACAGAATATATTGTGAATTCCTCACTCTCCTCATAAACTTTGCTCCAAATTCTTCTCGCATTTAGGCTTGTTGACTTTTAGTACAAATTCCTCAAAAAGAAAGAAAATAAAGAAAAAAATACTTTTCAAAAACTGTTGTTTTGTAAAATGTCAAGGGGTGTCGTAATTTAAGCCATTTCAGTGTAAAGTCTTAAGAGAACTGAGAAGCAACAAAAAATATATACCTAACTTTTTTGTACTATATACTCATTCCGTGCGATAATTCCTCAATCCTCAACCACAGTCCTAAGGGCTTCACCATATCAGAAATGACAGCACAAGCGAGTATTACATTTCCTTAGCTTCGAGAATCACTTTCGAGATTTATGACGTTGACGATATTCGGATGACAGATAAGAAGTTGGACAAATTCCTGTCGTTTAATAACTCCTTGCTGCTTCTTACATTTTTTTCTTACTCTTTCTCCACCGTTTGTTAGATGCTATTGCCCCTATTAATGTGATATAACAAAAATGTCCTCAGAAAAAGGACTCAATGAAGCTGAACATTGGATTGGCAACGGTAGCCTAAATGTTTCTTAAGGATTCTTCTTTACCTTGAGATCTCGGCTGGTCGAACCTTCTGTGTATTTGAAAAAGAAGACTCAAGTTCAAGTGTGGAATGCTGCCTTTGCTGCCACACTCTTAAGAAAACGAAAGAGTCGTGAAGGCATTTCGTTCCGGGGAACATTATGGGTTTCCGCAGGTGATAGAAAGGAAACGAAAGCAGGTCTTGTCTCGGCGACCGACAGTCGTGGTGAAGTACCAAATAATATTACGTAGTAATTCCATATCAAAGTTGGTATTTACGACATAGCCGAGCAAGTGAGTCGCTTTATCTTCTTTGTTCCTTTAGTATAATCCCGTGTATCCGTGCGAATGTCCATAGATGTAAATGTATAAAAGGTTGATCGGTGTAAGAAGTCGAGTGGACTTCTTGTATGTTGAGACGGGTGAAGTGTACGTAATGGAATACGGGTCCATCCCGCAAAAGTGTCAGTTATAATAACCAAATAAACAGAAATGTTATAGGCAAAGCCTTTTTTTCAGCCTTTGGTCTTTTCATGCATGGTGTGAAGGAAATGCAATGTTCCATCGGAGTGATTAATGAGCTTTTCGGAGATGAAATAAATGAATGATTCCTCTAATGAATGAGTGACATTGGACGAAGGGTTGGCTGGAAGACTACGGATGAGTTCTTGCAATAAAAAAATATTAAGTGAGATTATGTGGATGATATTCATAGGCAAGGTTTTTCGAGGGCAGCTAATGACATAACGGCGAGGAGCGGAAGCCTTGTACTTCTTCAGTTTAAAGCGTGGGGACGACTTAAACTTTAATTGACAGACATTAATGCTATCTTTCTTCATACATAAACGCATTTGAGGATTGACGGTGGTAGAGTTTGTACGCCCGATATTCTGTATTATACTCCGGACGTGCGGTTTGTGTTGAGAAAGCGGCAGTCGCAGGAATGCGGAGGGGCTGAACTGAACTTCACCTTTGAGCATTGTTCTTCAAGAAACTTTAAGTTTTTCTGCATACAAACCAAATGAAGGATGCTGTAATTTGGAAAAGTGATGCAGGAATGTAAGCAATGTGCTCACTTACGGATTTTTGTCTGATAGCAGTCAACGCAGAGACAATGCGATAGTCGCATCATTCCACAAGCTTTTTTTCGTGTGAAAGGCGGATTTGAACTACATATTCTTACTATTATATATATATATAACGCACAGAATTCAAGTTCATATTTTTTCCTACTGTTCCTATCTATAGTGTAATGTGTAATGTGCTCATGTGAACTTAAGAAGCGTATACAACTTTCGTCAAAATACATCTAGTTTGTCTCGCTCTTTCTTCCTCTTTTCATTCAATGGAATTCTTGCCTTCTCCGCTTGTATGTCTGCTCACAATTGTATAGTAGGAGGTTTCCTTGAGCAATTTTTGACAAAAAATTAAGCCGAATACCATGTCTGGAAGCACGCCCGTGCATTTTTAATGATTTTACTTTCCTTTTCGACGTAGTACAACGAATTATATAGTACATTCTTAATCTTAATTGTAATTAATATGAAGGCTGTCCTTATATTGGCTTATCAAGGGATCAAAAGGTGCACACTTCAGAATGTCGTAGGGATTTAAAGGTAACATTTTAACTATCGTTTACGGATACATTAGCACTGTAGTTTGAAGTTCAAAGAGACAGTATTTGGAAAAGATTTGCGGCAAAAAAAAAGTAAAAAGCGATCCTGTGTGCATTGCACATTGCACATTATATGTGGTTGTGGTACATGTACATACACGAAACTTTGCGTGAAATGGCTGAAGGCAAGGTTCTTTGGCATTCGCCTCATCTCAAATCTCACTACCTTTTTGCTTCGCTGTTGTGTCAGGTTTGAGATTGTAATATGCAAGTATGCATGTGAACGGAGTACTGGGGGGATGAGAGAAGACGAAATGAATGCCAAAGCCGCTTCTATAACAATAATAATGGTAAAGGTAGGAGCACTCAGAACACAACAATGGGTGAGTGCACGGTCCGTTTCCTTCACTAAAGTTTCTTAGGTAGCTCAGTCGTCACAGTGAGTTGGTCGAGTCAGGATGGTTTTTGGAAGTTGCTCTGCTCCGTCTCTTTCGACGGCTCAGATTCAGGTCCCAACTCCCAAGTCTTACAGGAAATGACAGTCAGACTTGAAGAAATCCAGGATACACTCCAGTGCTTTCCTCCTCCGAAAGTCGTCTTTTAAAATTTGGCCAGACCAAGCATTCAACCACCAAGTTTTTTTGAGTGCAATAGGTGATGCACAAGTTTCGGCTTCCGTTCTGAAAATAAGTAAATCTACGTGGAAAAGTATAAGTGAACCCGTTTAATTACAGTG
>JABASF010001952.1:0-17862 GCA_019776145.1 Harlomillsia oculata
CTTGTGCACACCTGTACGAAAAACTCCGGAACTGGCATTAATCTTGTACATTTTATGCCACCACAACAACTTACTCATGCACCATTTACTAATCTAGCAAAAATTACAATTGGGTCAATACTTACAATTTCTGTTTCAGCTCGAGTGGAACATTTGTACTGTACAGTAGCCAGTAGCTAATTGAGTGCTAGTAACTGCTAGAACTAACACTAACCAAATGAAATGATACAGTACAGAATCTATAGTCTATAAAATGATCTTGGCAATAAAGTTTCACCAGGCTGTAATTTTGATGCGATAAAACTTTCAGTTTTTTTAAAACATGCCCAGATGTTGTATATTAGTGACCTTTGAGAAGATAATTTCATGTAATTTCCGCAAACGAAGATGTTTATGGCATCTCAAAGTAAGGCGATAGGATTGCAACTCATGAAGTTGAGACAGGAGGAAGCGAGTAAAACAGACCAGCCACTTACTTGGCAAATGTCGTTGTTTGGCAGCAGCAGAAGCGGTAAAAGAGCTTGAGCAGAGACGTTTGCTGTAATTATTGCAACATTAGCAATCAGTGCATGAGTAAGTTGTTGTGGTGGCATAAAATGTACAAGATTAATGCCAGTTCCGGAGTTTTTCGTACAGGTGTGCACAAGCAAATTGTACTCAAAAACATGGAAGGGAAATGTACGCATTTTTGCCTGGAAAACTTTTTGCTGATAGTGTCGTACACATGTTGCACAGTTTGTTGCACTCTTGAGAGGTTCGCATGTCCACAGGAAATAAGTGTAAGTTGGCTTTCGGCACATTCCTCCGCAGAATCCGTCCATTTGCAGGTTTACGCGTAAACCGACTGTTGAACTCTGGAGGATGCAAGGACGGACCCCAAGGACGTTTCAATGCAACTTGCATACTTACTCGACATTTTTTTCTGATCATTGCGTTGTTGTGCTGTTCCGCTCCCTCCACACATGTTTTGCTTCTTTCAAACCCGTCTGCGTATGCTTTAATCATGCAATTCAACTCATCATCTTCGTCTTCATTTCAATTCCAAAGGCTACTCATCTTCATCACCCGTTTATCACAATGGATCCCATACACTTCACGTAAATGCTTAATGTCATTTATCTGCATTTCTCTTTCATGCTACTGAAGCCTTTTCCCCATCCAAATCATACACGCACATACCTCCGCGGTTTAACGAGGGAGCCTTCTAAGGAAAATTAATTTCGAAGCAAAATAGCCCCTTGACAGTCACTCTGGACAAAGTTGAAGTACTACAGAGAGACGAAACTCATTTTTCTTTAAGGAGTTCTCATTCCTTGACAGACTACGACTGCTGGAAAGAAAGATTACTGTTGGACCAAACAAAAACTATGAATGTAATACGAAGAACCTTGCACATTCATCCATGCACCAAAAAAACGAGAATAGCAATACAAAACCTATGTCTCATCGCAATACGTGTTGAAGAAAAAACATCTCATCTTAACAGGCTATACAAGATTTAAGTTGAAGAAGAAGATGAAGAGAATCAACTTAATTCGATTTTGCTGCATCAAAAGTACAGTGAACAATGGAATAAAGAATTGTGCACCGCAGAGCTACGCAAAAGGACTTTAATGCACTTGCACATCCACGTCCAGTCACATAGCAGCAAAAGAGGTCTAGTATTCATTCTTGGCTATGCGAGTGACGATGCAAATGCAATGTACGAAAAATGAGGATTGAGAGTGCTTTAGTCGTCTTCATCGCTATAATCCGACACTTAAAAAGGAAAAGTGCTGTCAACCTCGACGATTTACGCCTTGTGCTGAGAAACAGCATGAAATTTTTTTTGAGCGGTAACTTTTATGCAATGTGACATCAAAAAGATTTTAAGCGACGAGCTGAATTCAGGAATTTTTGGTGACGGTTGCATCTTATAACACTTGCTTGTAACAGTGGTTATATGGGAAGTAGGGAATGAGTCCGCCGGAGTCGGAAGAAGGTTTCAAGCCCACATAGAACCGTGGCAAATAGCTTTATACAAAGTACACATTATGTAAACATAACAAACGAAAAAAGATAAAGTGGAAGAGTCAACGTCAAGTTGTATAATATCTTGTTCCAAAGTTTCGTTAAAAAATATTCCGAGTCAATTAGCTGGACGTTCTAAAATTTAAATTGCAGGGCACATGAGCTTCATAAATCAACACTCATTTGCGTTTCGCAAGAGATCAGGAGCTGACAGTCGCACCTTGAGTGACCTATAGCCCATTTGCTTGGAAGTAACCGGACACCACTTCCATCCGCACCCGAGGGATTATTATACGAAAACTCAATGAATACTACAATGAGAGGACAGATAATTGGTTAAAAAACCTGCTTATTCTCCAGGTATTTGGACATGACGACGGAGCTACGCTAACAAACCACATACATTAAAAACCCGTGTAAATGTCAACGACAGATCAATTACAATGCATTCCTTCACATAACGTAGCATAAATTCAAGAAAATTTCATTACATCGCCGGAGTAGCATATAGTCATTAACATCCAGAACCCGTGTGTCCAATACTCGTCATCATCATCATATATAAGCATTCGGGCGAACGAACCTTGATGTCCTCTATAGAAAAAAAATTTGGTTCTCCCTGTTCTGCTATGCAACACATGGAGAGGTACATTGGCGCCTTCAAAAAGCAAAAGGCAAGTCCAGTTTCCTTTAACTTGACGCACAAAGAGCGGACACAAAAGTCAATGGAAAAGATCAGCCTTTCGCATTAACTTCATCGACTTTGTCTGCCTTTTCAAAAAGATTCGGGCTCCACGTGCGAGAAGCCACGAAGGGAAACCCTGACTGACCAGTGACCAGAAGAGAAGCCGACCCATGATCAAGTCGACGAACCGTCAGTTCCCATCTTACATCATCGTCATGCCATTTTAACCTAGACTTTTGTGGCATGGAGAAAGATTCAGTCAAGCGGGATTTGTTCTTTAACCTATAGTCGGTGAATACTTCGCTTGACTTGAGAAGATGACCAAAAATTTTTGAACGGCACGCTAAAATCGCATTAGTACTCAAAACACAGATCCCCTCACAAAAAATCAGGAGAGCAACAATGTTCTCACATCCAAAAACACACAGCTCTATGAAAGAAATCACTCATCCGCGTGCGATTTCAAGAGCAAAAAATGATGAGCAGGAAAAAATGCCACAAATTGTATTAGTCATAGCCTCAGCAGCGGTACACACAAGTTCGGCAACAATTTTTCTCTGTGTGATTCAAGATCATTCAAACCTGAAACGAATGCGGATTTGACTTTTTAGCTTAGACATGCGGATTTTCGTTTAATTGGTTCCCAACAAACAAAGCAAGTCTACATCAAAAGCATGAAAGTTCTTATGTAATTTGGCAGTAAGCATATAGGAAAACATTATTAATTTGACAAGTAGCATCATTCAGTAAAAACCTCTTTCGAGAAACGGTTAAATGAAAGTTTTTGAGTGTTCAGCTATACAACACTCCCACAGCTAAACTATCAATTCAGACGCATATCAATAGAGAAGACAACAACGATTAAACTAATTTGAATGCAAGTGAGATGCGTGTCTTCAAACAAATTGGGTCAAATCTGCAGCAAATTTTATAATCTTAAATGTGCAGTTAAACGCGTGCTTTGTCCTTCCTTGAATTCCGTCCAAAATATAATGCAAATTATCCGCCACAGCAGCAAAAGGCGTTTCATGAAAAATTCGACAAAAATGTAAATTTTTGCTACCTACCAACAAGAAGGGAGTCATATAGTCATATTAAGGGTTCTATTACTTGCAGCCTAGAGAAAGAAGATATTCCACGATTTTGGCGTTGAAAACGTGCCAAACTATCAAGGCACATTCTCCAACAGGACAGGGTTACGTAATAAAATTCTTCCTGTTTTTTTTACTGCATCGCATTCGTAGACATAGGCACTGGGCACTTCTGCAATCGTATGCACTCTCATCTGCGTCCCTTATCGCGACAGGTTTGCTCAAAACAACAGCCAAAAATTCACGAAGTTAGTTGCCCATTACCCACTTAGGTTCTTTACGAGGGCCAATTTCCAAGTCCCAATTAATTTATTACTCTATGCCTCTTGACCACATGACCCTAAATCACTAAATACTTTGCATTCTTTCCTCTTTAATTTTGAAAACGGCAAAAAAACGTCAGGTTGGTAAGTGATGGTGAAAAACCTAAGCACTTCATCCATCACCGTCACAATGCATCAAGAAGACGCAACAGACAGTATACACGGTCGACTTTTAGTATTATTTCATAGTGCATTCAATCTGAACTGAACACTTTTTATGTTATTGACTTGTCCATTTGACCATGTTGAATTTGGCATTCTGATTCACTTTTAATGACTTCATACGAATCTTCATTGCAACAATGTAGGACACGTGGCATCAAATGCGAATCAACCATTTAACGTTGTAAACGGCCTATTGTTTCAGACCTCCAACGAAGAAGTCGTGGAATTTATAACAGGGAGAACATGACTAAACTCTTGTCTCCGTGTTCTATAGTATAATACGTTGAAGTCCAAAAGTATTACAATTGACGTGTGCAATCGACAGGCCACCACCAATGGGAAATGGGATGCAATTGAATGCAAGCAACCTGTGGAACATGTCAAAACTTTTGAAAAGTCGAGAAGAAATGCACACAAGCTTATGGAATCTGGTTAGTACAACTTGCACCTGTATTGCCTCATACAAAAAAAGTAATATGACTAATTTCATTAAAGATCGTGGTTGCTGATTTCCTCTCAAGTGTCGTCAGTCGTCATGTTCACAAGGATGTTCAAACTTTAAAATCTGCCTGGAGTGCGAGTGCGTGCTTGAGTCACAAAAATGCTAAATGCCACTGCACTGTCCAGTTGATTGTGATAGGGTTATACACGTATACACAACATTTTGTGCGATTGTGTCCTACTACATAATGCATTCATGCAGAAGATAAGAATCTGCGAGCAATGCGGTAAATACTTGCAGTACAAAAGAGTTTGAGATGATCCTTGTGAAAATCACAGATGAACCGCTCAGATTGGGACTGACGTGACACACAAAAGCTCAAGTGGCTTTACGGTTGCAAAAGAGTTGTAAAACCCGACGGAACGCTTTACTTGTTCATCGTGAAATACAAGATGCACTCGTACTCGCACTACTACTACCGCAGAAAAAAAAACGCGTGACATGATCAAACGTACAGGTTACATGTTACTGTCTTTTCTCCTATACACTGAATCTCTAGGTCTAATATTTCATTTTGAGTAACAATGTCCTTTTGATAGAGATGGTGGCACAAAATGCATTTTGTGACTGCTCACACAAAACATTGTAGACGTCGTCAATTTGTTCTCAGTTCTTGTACGACATTCGTCAAGCAATTCTTCCCCAATTAATCAGGAATCGTTTACTTAGACGCTGTCAACCACTTTGTTACTTTGCATCTTTGCCATCATGTCAACATGCCATAACTCCTCTTTACTGCACACTCACGTGCAGCTTTTTTTTGAAGGCGCCACGTGTACGTAATATATAATCATGAACATTTAAAAGGGATGATTTCAACAGTGCATTCATTACACATAATACAAATTGCACACGAAAAACTACCGTCTTCTATTCTCGCTGCTACTTTGATTGCAATATCACGGGTCACACTACGACAAAAGTGTGATAGGCACTAATTGCATACAATCTTGCATTGGTATCAATGTTTCCGCTCTTACGACCTTTCCCACAATGTATTCAAGTTGCAAACAGTGCCACGAAAATACTTTATTTCATATACTATAAAACGTACAATAACAATTTAAACGGACGACCGGACACTGATACAATGTGTGATACAGAAAACACAATACCCAACAATGTACGAAAGGCAAAGGCACCGTGTCAATGTGTAGCAATCAAAGAGGCATAAAACGCCTTTTCACTTTCAAAATAACAATTCGTCGAGTCGATGCACTTGATTCCCCACAAAGTACACTCTGAAATGTCATAATTTTGGGCGAATGGATATGCTAGCCTTATGCATGAATAACTTATATGATCGTATAACATTAATATTGTACAAATTGCAACTATCATTTTACACACACTTAGACCACAAAATTGAGTGTGCAAACGGCATTCGTTTCCAGCATAAGGAACTTTGTAGACAACCACGATACAAATGCCGACAATGATGGTCCTACAGCAATATAACATGAGGCAAAGGCACCAGGGAGAGGGACCTGTTGCACACATGCTCATTTAGCTCATGGTTAAAGACAGACCACGAGAATCTCAAGCGCTGAAAATGGATAATGATGAGACGCTAGAAAATTCTTAGGATTATGTACAAAAGCTAACGGAGAAGAAGATGGCTAAAGAAGACAATTGTCTGTTTTATGAGGTGTTGTGTTGTGTCTGCCACTGCAACTGCAACTTCAACGATCGTCTAATTGCATTGGGTAGTGCAGCTTCCATGCCCATTCCATTGCAATTTTGAGACTTTTCATTCCTTATCTTTAGCTTTGCCTATAAACGACGATGTTGGAGCAACCTCAACACTTTAACAGAGGGGTACCTTGCGGCATTCTTAGAATCAAAAAGGAGTTTTATTCAATGTAAACGGTAGTATATGAGATGTTGGTGTGTCAGTGGTAGTGGTCGTAATGACACAACGGTTACACAACAAAATAGTGTAAACTTTATGTAAACTTGTCTCCACCGAACAAGAAGAGAAGCCAGGGCACCGCTGACTACAAGCCAAAAAAACACAGCCATCGTCTTGGCTAACGAATAACCACTTCGTCCACACATTTGTACAGCACCAAGACCACTAAAAATTGCAACCACAATGGGCGAGTCGGAATTCCTTGTAAGTGTCAAACCTCAATGATCTGAAGTACAATAACTGCCGAATCGGCAAACATTGACCGCTGCAAGTTGCAACTTCTTACTAACAAAGCACCCAGTTATCATCAATAAGATTCTGATGATTGATTGTAGAGTATAATAAAAAAAATGCCGATAGAGACTTGTGCCTTGTGCGATGCCCAAGATCTCGTACTACTCTGTAATGCTATTATTACATCCTTTGATTTATGATTGATGTTTTCTACCACACTCAATAGGAATGAATGTTTTGTTTGGGGCAATACGGCCGATGGCAAATAACACGAACAAGAAAAATAGCCTCAGAGACAAACCTGAGCATGTTCAGGTATATTAAAAGCGAAAACAATTTCAATAATCAACGCATTACATTGCATTACTGGTGTGATGATGATGACTTAAAAAGCCAAAGGTGTACATTCTTCAATTTCTCACCGGCTTAATAATCCGATTTAATAGAAGGATCCATAAGGCTTTATTTGCACCTGCAGTGAGCTTTAAGCCCATTATTCCTGCTTACAGCAATCAATTTATCACGTATTTAACTCTTCCTTTAATAATGCATGGCCACCACGAGTTAACCAACGAATAATAGGATTATTACTTTTTTTTATCTAGGACGGCTTCCCAAAAGTTCCCTAGACTCAAGAACACGAAGTTATAATTTCATAAAGTTATAAATTCGCATAACGTACATTAATTGTACGTCAAAATGATACTGAATGTCCATATTCTTCGTATCTTTAAATGTTAAAATGTATTTATGCAGTTTTTGATGACTATTTATAGGCAAGGTGTGAATTTAAAGGGAAATAATAGTTATACGATTAGATTACATACAATGAAGGTGGAGACGGGAAAGTTGTCATTGCATATAAACCTGTATACATGTTGGTAGAGTTCAGCGTGCAGTGGGCACAAAATTTGCTTATGAATGAGTCAAAAGTGGGTTGGATCGATTACAAGCCAGTTTTAGCATCAATCAATCTGTAGCGGTGAAACTAAATGGTTGTCTGCAATGCACGAGTAAGATGTTGAGAGAAATGCAGATATTGCGAATTGACTACACCTTTTACAAAGTATTCAAGTGGCTTTGTCGGCTACAGAGCTTAAAGTGCAAACAAGCATCAAAAGAAGCTGCTGTAGGCAAAATCGCATGTAAAACTGAGTGAAACAGGGTCTTGAATGTCGAGCACGTACGCGACGGGCACGTATCTTCTTCCACGTGCATGCCGAATGCGGACGGAGGTTCACAAAAGCATTTTTGGCCAATGATCCGTTTCTCCACACCTTTCTTACCAACAGCGACAACTTCTCAGGAGTGAAAAGAAGAAATAGATGAAAAATACTGTACACCTGCAGAAAAAAGTGTTTGTCGCCAAATACTGGTAATCCTTAAAGTTTCTCCTTCTGGCAACAAAGAATTGCACATTTTGTGCAGTGCGTGCACTGAACACAACTTTGTTGATTACAACTTACAAGTTACAACTCTTTATTTGTACATATAGTAAGAATGCGTTACATCGCTGCAGGTTCTATCGCCTCGTTAAAATTTTTACCAACGACACACTGGCTCCGATTCAAGTTGGCAAGAAGCATGAGCTTTTATAGATACACATCAAACAAACAAGAGATAAATAGGCAAACTCAACTTTCATCAAGAGTAGTGTCAAATGTCCACGTAATGATGAGCGGACAAAGGGTTCTTAGAAACTGAACAAGAATAAAATATTCTGGTGAGGCTGGATGATACTATTTACAAAAACCAACAATGGTAACGACGCATTGGGACATACCAAAAGTACTCCAATAGCATGTAACACAAAGAAATGAAAGTAATAATTTCACTTCAATTGAACTTCTTTCAAGTGGTAGTTGATTTTTCCGATCAAAGAGTAACAATTGCAACAAGCATGGAAACTCGTTTCGTAAAACGATCCACGACGCCGACTTTTAGGAATTTCTTCCGCAAAGAAAAATCATTTGAACCGTTGCGTCGGTCGTTTTCATCTTCAATAGTATTAAAAGAGATACAAAACATTGTATAGGTTCAAAATTGATCACCATTTACGCCCCGAACAACAAGCACAACATCTTAATACAGACAAGTTATCAGTTATCACATAGCTATTCACATATGGATAATCTCTAAATCAAAATTCAGTGCTGACACTACAGAATTTTTTTATCTGCTTTTCAATAATTTACGTTCACATCTTCGTCGATTGCTATCCCTTTTCAGTATTGGCAGAAAGAGAACTTTTGTTAAAAGATGATGAGTGAAGTTGACGTTTTTATTGTAAGAAAAAAGAGCATTGAAACTTGCATTGCTTTTTTTGTATTAACAATAAAATGGAGTGCTGGCACATGCATTCTTATTCTTATGCTCTTCTACTAGATTCTCACATTGGTAATAATAAGCAGCAAAAAAACATATTTTATGTTAGAGCGACCACTCCTCATGTCCTCATCTCTCATAACGAAATAATAACGATATCCTGAAAAAGGCAAACAGTTGGATGATATGGTTTAGCTAAACGGGAAGTTCGTTCAACTTCCTTTACCTTTTTGTACGACTTCTAAACTTTGCATTAGATGATGTGTGTGTGATGATGACTTGGAGACTTTCTTTGAAACGAATATTATGTTTACAGACGAGCATTTTGAAGATGTGAGCTTCGATACCAGATTAACAATATAATGCTTCATCATTCCATATTATACATTTAACTTTTCTTTCATAGTAAATCAATTATGATTATGATTTTATAAAGAAAATTATACATCAACAAAAATTCAAATCCTTTGATACTTTTCTATTTTTACTTTCAATTCAAACTGAATCCCCAGGAGATCATTTCCTACACAGTTGATATGCTACAAAGCAAAATGATGATGATTACTACTACTATACTACCATTCTGATAATGTGATAATATAAATGTTCAAATTGGTAGCGAAAGGGCATTTTAAACACTATAACAACTTTTCACTAGCTCATCATCATTTCACTTAAAATCACCATAAAATCATCTTCCTTGAAAAGAAATAAAATGTTGTTTATTTTATGCCGTAATATGGCAAAATGCTATAATTTCTTACTGACAAAAATTCCTCATTAAATTAGAGAAATTGCTCACCCAACTTCAAAAGCTGCGATTCAGAACAAGAAGAGAAGTATATTCTTCATGCAATCAAATGATTTTGGCTTTTTGAATGAATAATGCTTCAGTCTTCAGAGAAGTCAAAACTAAGAAACCATGTAATGCGCAGTTGTACAAAAATTCTCTCTTTCATTTATGACATTAGTAACTAAACCTTTACAAAACTCATTATTATTTACCATTTAATGTTTACAGTGCATTAGGAGGAGCAAGACATTTTTCAAATCATCATTTAAGCGGATGCAATATAAGAGCATTTGTACTATATACAACAACTGTACATATATGGCTTTTTTAACATAACGTTGTTACAATGAGAAGACATTACAAGGTTTTCTATTCGCCACTTAGCACAAAATCTCGCTTTTACTCTCCATATGCCGCACAAATCTGTTACACACGTATTAACTATGGCCGAGATCCAATTCACATGTTTTAAAACATATAAATGAAATGACCACTGGGCTGTACAAGAGGATACCGAAGAGTACACAGTAAAAAATCTTAAGTGACCAGCAAACGTCGTATACAAAAGCATCGAGAAAGCGAAAGTTTACAGTACAGAGCCTTGCATCCTTGCATCTTTGCACAGAATAGGGAATGCCACACGCAGACACCACAAAATAACATTCTGTTCGTTATATCAGAAAAGTAAAGTGTTTTGCTTAGCTGGTTTACATTAATTGCATAGTTGAAAACTTGTGCCTTAACAATCCTTAAGGTACGGCCTTTTGCAAAAAAAATTGGCTCAATGCAAAATTGCAACTTGCAACATTTGTGAAACTTCTTCCAATTTCCTCTGAAAGCACTCGATTCTCTCGTAATGAAGACGACTCGACTCTCAAGTCTCGGTGCTTTGGTGATGGTAATTGTACTGGCGATGCAATGCTGGTTGCCTTTTTTTACATTGTGGACACTTCAAGACCTGAATAATTGAGGACAATTTTGTCGGTTGGAGACACATGCACATTCAACACTGACTATCCATCCTTATTTTTCCATTGCAGGATTTGATGACGGAACACCTTTAGGGGAAATAAGCTTTAGAATTTCACCTCACTTGTAAAGTTTGTATCACACCATATATCACAAAATGCACTTTTGGAGTAGAATGATCTTGCTCTCCTTATGAAAAAAAGATCTGAATCGTTTCTCTCGCACTTGTATGGTCCAAAGGGCAAAAGTTTTTTGGGAGAGGGTCTTCCCTTGACTTTACTTTTCTGCTACTGCTATTTTCTAATCTCGTGCCATCTCACAACCCTGATAAGGCCAAGATGTAATTAAACATTTTTCAAGGGTGAAACATTAAAGTTTTAAATGCACGCTTGACCACAATCATAACTAAAACTTACATCTAAAATGATAACTGATATGGACAGAAGTCTGAATGGGCGTGTAGATGCAGACAACAGAAATGAATGGGTTCGACCATGCCTTTACAACAAAACTTTTCATCATGTGCACAACAACAACAAAAAGTAACAGCAACATGTGTTCGTTGAATTTTGCGCTGTACGCAGTACGCACAGTAAAATCAACAATTGGTCATTTATACGTTACCCTCCATTGCCTACGAAGACCCAAGCGAAGGGCTTCGATTTTAAAGTGATAATCAAAGGCTGTGGGAAATGCAAGATGGCAAGGACTAAGGACTTGATAAAAAATAATGATTAAGGAACGATTCATCATTCCTTCATGTATTGACTATTGAGTATGATTGTTTCGTTTTGAAAGGTTCGTTTGGTTTGCCTTCAATTGTGGGGGTGCAGGAGCCTTTTACCTACTTGACTCTGGAGCTACCACCAGTAGTTTTAAATCGACAACCGAAAACTTCAAAAAGACGTACAGCAGTGATTTTTTGTGCAGGAAAATACTCTCAGCGGTGATGTCATTTGCATATTATCATATTGTGATTACAGACACCCACCCGGATTCTGAATGCATAAAACTGCCCAGAGCACACGCACATGTATACATCTTTGAACGACGCGAAGTCTACTGAAATGATTTTGGTTCTCCAGTAACCAAATGGGTATGCGTTTATATGAAAGAAGCAAAAAGCAGATGAAATGCATTAATGCACATGAGATGCACCTGAGCAAAGCGATAAAATTGATTGCATACGTAACGAAATGATTCATGTCTTACCTTGAGAAGTTTGTCTTTGGAAAACCAGACATCTTCCTCTTCGATCGGGGCTTCTGGGAGGTTTAGGTCGTCCCGAGACCGAGACAGGATCCTTCGGCGGGAGACCATTGTGCCTGTGCGCTCAACTGGTGGTGGTTTATCGTTCCTGTAACAATAAACGATATAAAAGTTGAAAATAAATATATGCAAATGAAATGGACAGTGACTCAGTGACACACCAATACTTAAAATACACACAGACTCAAAAAAAAGAGAACGCCAGACCAGAGAGTAACTGTGAGTTTGCACTTTACTTCCTTCCACGCGTCTAAGTATTTCGACGCGACATGAGGACCATGTCGCGTCGTAGGGCAACTACCTACTTCTCTGTGACATTCACCAAACTTTGGCGGCTCGACATACCACCTTGTCAGAGAAAAAAGACACGGAAGGGCCACATTTTGTGAGGAGAGAAGTTTGGCGTATTGTCCTCCGAATCGCAGGACCATTGTGTTACTTATGAGACATAGCTTGAGAGGGATGACCCATCCATCATCCCATGCAGATTTTGCATCTCTCTTCCATACAGCTGACATAGACATTTCTATTTCATTCATTTTTCACCACTTGTGTTTCACCGCAGACGAAATGAATCTCTGCATGTCGTCCTCACGGCGTAGTTGTTTAAGATAGCACCGTTCAATCTCATATGGGGAATTTGTCGTGTGTTTTGTCAGTGAGAGTCATTTCTATGTCTCTTTCGCTTTATGAGCTGGAACGGAGGTGCACTTGGCTCTTTGCATGCTCCACGGTTTCACCCCTTTTTTCCTTGGACACGCACTTGAAGAGGAAGCTTTTAGAGTTCGAATCACTGACCTCATTTCATAGACCTGAACGAATGATTGTAACTAAGACATTCATACAATTCCAAATTACTTCTTCACATCAAAAGTACACAAAAGCAAGTGACATTACTTGACATAGTTCACAATTTCAAAACCATAGGATCCACTTTCTTCCCTAAACGCTACATATGCTATATATAAAAATCGTCTTAACTTTGGACAATATAATCGAGGCAGACCATGTTTAGCAAACAGGCTCGTAGGTCTAATTCTATCCCACATTGTGGTTATTACTATCCCAATCACATTCATATGTTCTCGAAGTTTAATTCCGCCGCAAGAAAGGACGGCGAAATTCGCCTGATTACCTTTTCAGAGACATTAAAAGCTGATTATTAAAGAATTTAGCAAATAAACCAGATACGCTTGACTTTTAAGCGCTTCAACTTAATGTGGACTGTCATTCAATGCGCCCTTTTGTGAAGCATGTGGCAAGGATGCGTAGACACAAGTATGATAATGACAACAAAAGGATTTCTAAGTTGACAAGAAGATATTGGCAAGCATGTAATGTTAGACATGACATGACATAAGAGCTTAAATGCCATTCGTGTGGAAGAGTGTGAAGCGTATTCCACTTCGTAATAAACGGAACACAAGGAAGAGGAGACGAGTGATTAAAGCCCGTGAGAGAGTGATTGAAGGCAAAGATCATGATGAGAAAAGACGACGGCACCCGGCAGTGCCGACTGATGTAATATGAGATGGAAATGATCGATTCACTACGATAAGTGACAAGGCTTTGAATACAGAAGAAGATGACCATAGCTTGACCATACTGAGAGTCACTCTTCATCTTTATTAGATACCTTGTGTATGTACCTTTCGCACGTATAAGTACGAAAGGTATCTCCTTTCCTTCTCATTCACGAAACAGAGAACGTGTTCGAGAGGCTTCAACTGTTCCAATTCAAGAGGATCACATCACATTATTGTCTAATACAGAACAGGTTGTGCACACACGATTACGTAGCACACATCATGTCATGACGATTTGCTTTTCGTTCGTATTTGTCTCGTGGTCTGTGCCCTTTTTGCCATTTATAAGTTTCCATAATCGTACCGCACGCAGCCTTTTCCAATCAATAAAGCGTAGGAACTGCATTATTGATGAACCTTAATGTGGGAGTATGATTCATCAGCATTTCATCTTTCATATAAGTTCACTTGTGTGTATCCACCAACGCAGTCAAGAGCCATTCACTTCATCATCTTCAATAACGCTCCAATAATATTCTTATCACAAGCCATTCATTACACTTTGTACCCAAAAAGCTAATCTGTATTTTGCAGTACAATTACTTTCAACCCAGTATGTTATAACAGTTTGTAAATGTGCCAAAATCCTTCAAACCACCCTGTCCATCTTTTCAATTAGAAAACAAGGTATTTATTATGTGTAATCTTTTTTCTTCTAGGGACAGCAAACAACATTACTTGCAAAAACAACAAAAACGCGTTCGGTCAGCTTTTTTTATTGTCTTCCATGCAATCACCATAGTCAAAAAAAGTCAAGTCAAAATCCGTAAATTCTAATGAACAACGAATAGGGATATTAGTATAGTAGTAGCTGTAAAATTATGAGCAGAGCCTAGGCATAAACATGAACAGGGTAATTAAAAGTTAACAACCTTGTGTATTGTTGATGGTGTAGCGCAGAAGTTGAGTATCCGTAGCCGCTCACTAACTTGAGTCATATAACACTGGCCACTGAACTGGTTTCAACATCTTACGCTTTTTATTTCGCCTAGTTACCAATAATTTTTCAAAGTTATAATGTCCTCCAAGTAAAGCACCACTTGAACCGTGCGTTCATTCTTCGTTTTGCGTTGCATTATCTTTAGAACTTCACACTATACTATTGTATGCACCTTAAAATGCTCTAACTGTGAGATTGTTTGTGAGTAGTGCTTTAGAGTACATCATGAAACCGACAGACAGCTCAGCACAACAATACTCTCCTTTTTTATCTAAAGTCGAGTAACAATGACTTTGAGAGCTAATAATACCACGAGTGCACTAGTACAATTTTTCGACATTTCATCTCACTCAAGAGCACGACCATACGAACAATCATCAAGAGGCAGCACCCATATAGTTACGAAAGGATTGGCATCGTCCGTCCATGGCTCGGACAAGACGCAAGAGAAAAATACGAGAGTGGTCGCTCCTCGTATAGTTTGAGTGCAATGGTCTGGACGTCGTCAAGAGTTCTTTAAACATAATTAATACTTTGCCAACCAACCTACTTTATGTAGGGCATGGGTGTCCCCGCCGCCACCATAAGAACCCAATGCTATGTTAACATACTCAAGTTCGTATTGACTGTAAAGTAAAGAAGGCTCCTAAAGAGTTCTTGATGATGGAGACCCTTCACTGTCTCTAACCCTTATCCCTTTGAAAAGAGTCTTTTGCAAAAATTATTCACTTGGTTATGCTCCTGCATATTGGACAAAAAAAACCTGATTATGGATTGGGAAGCCATTTGGATTGACTTTGGTGTACACAAAAGTGATGGGGTGTAGACAAGAACGTGATGGATGCCAAGGTAGCCTTTTCCTAGTAAGCCACTCGCCAAAGTCAACGTGGTTAATTACATTATTAACTCAAACGTCGTGGGTTCCGTTCAAATTTCATCGTGTAACATCTGAGCGAAAACAGAGCAAAGGCGGTATCATAGAACACACCTTGTGAATGTTCCCTGTAAATTACCCTTAGACGTTTGAGACGCTCAGCACCTTCAACTACAAGGTTTTTGTTTCGCCATATTGATATGATATAAACCAGTAGAAGATTAACGCTTCTTGTCATTGTGAGACGTACGAGAAATTTTTCAACAGAAGACAAGATCTGCATAAGGTTACTATCATAAATACTGATACTCAGGTAGCAATAGCAAAAGATGGGTTGGGCATGTTGCCTGCTGCCTGCATCAAAACTAAAAGTCTCAAGAACATTTTCCATTATTTGATTGGATTGTTGTAAAGCAGAGCAATAATAATCACCAAAGGTCTTAATGACACAACAAGGATCCATGAGAAAAAACATATCACTGATACTCAAGTAATCATTCCAAGTGTTAAATGTAATTGTACGAGCCATATATTTTAGTTCAATGCTACGAGTCAAAGTATAATCCATTTTCAACATTTTTTCTCACAAATAAAATGCGATTCCTAGGGACACAGACACATTACGTGACGATTCTGAGCTAGACATGTAAACTGTACTATTAGCACTGGCACTGACTGCCTTGACTGCTGTTACTATTACTACACTCTCAGTCAGAGACATTGGGATAACAAAACAAGTCACATTATTGATTTCTCATTTGAATACTTTAGTAAGTTAAATGATACGTAATATAACAACTATCATTTTTATTTCGTTAGACCGTGAGTTTTACGTTACCTCGCATCATTTCTACCATTGTCATCTCATAGTGCAGGTGAAATAAATGGGGAATAAAATGCAATCTTTTTCTGCACTGCACTATAGTGACTGATTATTGTGACGTATTTGACTCTCGCATCTCATTATTGCAAAGTACGAAGTCCTTGCATTGGACTGCAATGAAACATTCTGTTTACTAGACACACTGTTCTGCGTCACGTACACGAGAGTGACCATAACCAAATAATTTGTAGTGCCAACCTAACTGGTTGAGATAATCAGGTATTTTGAAATGCAGTTCGACCGGCATTGTTTCTCCCTATGGAACACACAGACAGCTGACTCTTCATTTAATAGACTAGATTCTCTTTACCACCTACGTCTGTGAAAGTTGCCAATTGCCCAAATCCATGTTATTCCTCAAGTTCTTTGGTTGGCCCGCTCGTGCGGTATCATCAATGCTCACTATTGACACATTCTTGTTGACTCTCTCATGACCCAGCAATAGTGATTCAACACATCTCAAAACACACAAAGATTTAAATTGGATTCGTAATTTGTCATCCACGTCAGCGACTGAACAATGCATTCTCATCCTTTTACTATAAACATTACCAAAATCGTATTTGCTGATATTACATTACGTTACATTTCTCATAGTGTGATAGTGTGTCAATATCATCGTAAGACAAACCATAAAATATCCATAAATATCTACTAAACATGAACAACCAACAAGCTCATCTTCAGTGCACCAATGCAAAAGCACATTTAAAGTCTCCCATATCCGTACTTTAATGAAGGTAAAAATCCTAATGGAACTAACCATCTCCCAAAACAAGAACCAAAGATAATCGTGTATTAAACATTGCTATTTTTAGGTCGATTGTATTCAGGTTGTGTCCAATTCTAAATAGCAGCCATGGGAGTGGAAAGGGAGCGGAATGTAATTTGACTAGAATTGATTGTCAATTTTTTCTCTTTGGGTTACTTGGACTCTCATCAATGGGACAACAAAATGAAAAAGGGTCAGAACATCGTCGTAGTCGTAGTCGAAAGAGCCCAAGTCACTTCCCTTTTCGCTGCGTCGTCCTTTTTACACCTTCTCACTCACTTAGCCACTCTGACTACAATAGGAACTTGTTAGCCCTGCCAAAACTGTGTGCTGATAGAGGGAAAAGTTTAAAAGTGCGGCCTGTAATTAACAAACTTTGTGTACCTTATCGGCGAATATGTGATGAAAAAGATACAATAGAAGATAGTTATTATTATATTGGTTTTTCAAGCTCCGTGACAATGTGTAATGCCCTCCTGCCAAATGCTAAAGGGAAATCAAATATGTCAAAACATCGTATAGACATGTT
>JABASF010001953.1:0-17857 GCA_019776145.1 Harlomillsia oculata
TTATACAAAGGAAAGGACGTATGAGACACAATAACACAAAATTAAGAAACTTTACTGCAAATTTTTTCCATTATGTTGAATGTTCAAGCTTCGTTTTTTTTACCTTCGTCTATAGTTTATAATCAGAACAGGTGCGGTGAGGCGGGCGAGGCACAACAACGTCTAAAAAGCATTTCGAAAAAAATGTTTGTGAGGACAGGAGGACAACAAAAAAAACGACAACATAAAAGATGCATAATGTCAATCGGAAACTGCGAATCCGCTACGTTGTAGTCAACGTTTAAATTAAACTCATGCCGAAACGAAAGGACAGGCACGTCAAGATGATTTGCGATATGAAAATGAACGGTTGACTAAATCCTTATTATTTATTATGCTAATACTCTGTGACTTTTACATCCGGATTCAGAAGAGTAGAGTTTCCAACGCTTTTGAGTGAACTGGAGACATGACTTTTGTGTAGTCGGGAAATATAAATTAATGGCTGAAGACTTGTCCCTTTGTGTCAAGTGTCATAGGTAAGATGACATGACAGGACATGACATAAGCGGATATTGTACGAAGGGATCTGCCACACACAGGTTTAAACATGTAAAAATGTGCAATGTAAATAGTATATGCAGAAAGCAATGTTTAGCATTCAGGTATCATAATTCTGTCAAATGGACGTTTTTGTGTCCACACGCACTTTTTCGCAAGCGTGGGAAGACAACAGCGACAGCGAGAAGGGAGGTCGATAAGTCAAAAAGTGCAAATGCTATAGAGCTTTACTATGTACTAATATGTACTTACGAATCATTTATAAAGTTGGATTTTGGTTACATAAGTTACATGAGATTGTGAAAGCTGATTTGTGGAATCATAGTCACAAATCATTCAAAAGTGCTTTTTGCTTTTGTCATTACGATGCTGAACGAAGATTATAATTGAGAATTTTGCTCATACACATTCACAATTTACACATGGACACACACCTACTTGATGATAATTTAATTATTTGATTAGTTAATTTGGTCCAATTAGGCGTGCCTTAAACTGACTTTGGAGGACTTGTTCCTTCATTTTTATACGTGAATGATGAAAATGAGAAGAGAAAGGAAATTAAATGGCATGTGCTATGAGAAGGTTGATTTATCATCTGTGTGGGAAGATATTAATGATGGATGTTGGAAACTGGGTTGTTGTTTTGTCGCCTCTGCCACAACACGTGTCTGTGATCCCACAGACGCAGACGAATGTCAGAATGTAACACACATTTTTCGAAGGGCATGACGATGATGACGGGCGGGACGCCCGCGTTTGTTTTTGCTGATAGGATTTGTCATTGTTTCTTCTTTAGTTGCTAAATGATAACGGAGTAATGTCAACTTGGGACTTTCGTTTGTTGTACAGCGTTTTCCCCAAGCTCAAAATGCTAATTAATGATTAATGAAAATGGTTTTTTGGTTTTTTGATTCACAGGGTTGGTCCATTGAAAGACTTTTCATTTTTTCATTCTGGATGTTTCAAATGTGTTGTTTGCGGAAGTCGGTTGAGTTTGCGAACGTATTATCACTCTCAACAAGATCAAGATGACAAAGAAGTGTACTGTATTAGCCACGTGCCGAAACCAGGACCTGGACATTTGGACGGTGCGTCAGTGGCAATACGCTCTGCCCTGAATGTCCCCAAAAGTGCACCTTACGTGAACGAACAGGTAACGAATCAGTTTACAATTTTTACAGGTTTTGATATGCTTGATATGCACCATCAAATTGATTAAGACACTATACAATGAAAATTATGGTCAATTGGGATTCGACAATGATTATCATTGTAGTATAATTGCAATTAATCACAAATTATGAGGTTGAATCCAAAAAAAGGGCACAGGTTGGATTTTTGTACAAATTGGGCAAACAAAATGTTTTTTTAAAGGTGTACAGGACTCCAAAGAGATACCAGACGTATATTTTTGGGAGGTATCGTTTCATGGACTGGTTTTTGGTGTTGTTCTCAATGCTTGTTTTTTTGGTGCTAGTGCCATTATCTGCGCCTAATTTGTCGTTTATGGAGTATGAAAATTGTGAAGCTCGTGCTCTCTTCAGCTCTCTCAGACACACAATTTTAAAGTATACAACAAGTTGCATCGTCTTCGTTCGTCCTTTTTTTCACAAAATGAACATTACTTACAGTGTAATAAAGAAATGCAACTCTCAGTGCATTCAACATTTAAGTAAGGCATATCCACTATCCACGCAGTCAAGTGAAGAGCACACGTACAACACAAAACGTCATGGCGTGTGAGGGCCCAGTGCACCTTAAAAAGGAAGAATTAACAGGGATCTTCAATTTGGCCACTTTTAATCACTGTCTTTTGTTTGCCTTGTTGAGCACACATGAGAGTCTTTTTTAAAAAAAAGTGTGATGATAACACAAGGGAAGCTTGTAAAAAAATCTCATGGCAAAATGATTGATGGAAATATGTCTAACAAATTGTAGGGAAGGGCTTTAACTACTGCATGCAAACTATAGTGTTTTATTAGTTAGTATACATACGCTTTGTTAGTTCCTGCCATGCAACGTTTAACGTTTTTGGGAAAACTGACAGAAGCAACAAACTTGTTATCTGTTTAGTAACAAAGTAACAATGCTATACTTTGAGTTATCTTTGTTTGTTACACCTTAAATATGACTCGAGCATTATTCTATATCATTTTATAGAGATCCTACGATTTCATCTTTCACCAACTCATTTATCTAAAAATTAACCTATGTGAAAAATTGCAGTTTAATAACAGTTTAGTGCAACAGATCAGATAAAAGTCCATGTATCAAATTACCAGTGGTGAACTGAAAGCGTTCGTTCATGTAAAGTTATTTTGCAAACCAAAAAGAAAGTTTGTGTGAACAAAAACAAATACGGTTTTGATTTTGACTTTTACAGATTCGAACAGGAGGAAAAGGAAATTTTGACTCTGAGGCTTCAAATATTCGGACCCCGAGACGAGAAAATGGGTCTTCACCCGCATTTGACACTCCGCAACATCCAACTCCGCAACAAAGTGGACGAAGTCATAATTTCGGAAGGTTTGACGCTTCTGCTCTTCACATTGCTCATGCACTCCGAGCCACCGAGCTTCAAAAGGCATACAAGAAGGAAAAGCCTATGCACTATTATTTGGTAAGTTAATTAGTTAATTAGTTAATGTTGTGCATAGGATATAATTAATTAAGGATGAATCATCCTCTTACATTGTAATAGCCCAAAGAGGAACAAACAGAATTGGAAATGCGACATAGGAAAGAAGAAGATGCATTGTACAATAGATTTGCTCAAGCAAGAGCAGAGGAGGAAGCCCGCATCCATGCAGAATTCAGGGAAGAATGGGAACGAGAATTGGAGAAATTAGCATCCAAATTTGAGTCCTTACGAGCAAAAGAACCCCCAGAAACGATACGAGAACTGAAGGCAAAGGAAAGAGAAGATTTGGAAAGACACATGACATTAAGGCGTGACAAAAGAAAGGAACAAACTACCCGGAAGCTATTAGAACATGAACGAGCCGCCACAGCAGCTTTAGTCGAAAAACAGAGTAAAGAAATGATTCATCTCATCAACGAGAGGAAGCGAGAGTTTATTCAAAGATCGGGTAACGGTGAAGATGACGGGTATCCCGGGGTGGGTGATGGAGAAATGTTTCCTTACCCACAACAACCACCGCCACCCTCACCACCAACCATTGACAAAGGGGACATTTATGGAGATCCTGTGGAATTTGCTGACATCGATCAAATTGCCATTTCTGTGGCTCAGGAAGATCAAAAGACATTTACAGATTTGGTGCGTCAGCTTGTGTCCCGCTGTGGGTCGGACGTGGAAAAAGCTCGGACCATATTTCGTTGGATTACTGTCAAGAATTTGAATGCCATGGACTTTTCCGAGGATGTGCGAACTGACACACCCATGGGACTCTTACGTGGTATCAAACAAGGGACGGAGAGCTACCACGTTCTTTTCAAAAGGTATTTATCCAATCCTACACATCTTTTAATCAAGAAAAACACTCTTTCCCTACTTTTTCCTACTCTGGTCAATAGTGTCTGTTTGATGATGAGTTCGATCTTGAAATTTTTTGTACTCCAATTCAATTTCCTTCCTGAAGGAACCTTTTCCTTTCTTTCCTTTGAGCGTTATCTTGTTGTTGTTCAATGGTCACGAAAAGATGAGGGAAACGGTAAATAAATTATGTTCATGCATTAATTCAATGCTTTGTTGTGTCCAGGCTGTGTTCGTATGCTGGGCTGCATTGCGTAGTGATCAAAGGGTTGAGTAAATCAGCCGGCTACCAGCCCGGAGTGCGCTTTACGGACAACCGGTTCCGTAATTCGTGGAATGCTGTTTACGTTGCAGGAGCTTGGAGGTAAGAAGAGTGCAAAGCTGATGTCTTATGTGCTTATTCAACGTGTAGTCATTTACGCGTGTAGAGTAGAATCAAGTGTCTGGATTGTTCATCATAAATGCAAATTTCTTTTCACGAGGTTTTATGATTTTTAATTACAATATTTCATCTCGGGGATGAACATGAAGGAGCTTCTTAAGACTGACTTTGCGGAGTCGGTTCCTCTTCCTATTTTATGGGCGTGTCAACTGATTAAGTCATGAAAATGTTCTGTGTGTGTAGATTCGTTCAGTGCAACTGGGGTGCAAGGCATTTGGTGAATGCGAAGGAGCGAGCGTCCAAGTCAGACTCACTCCGTTATGAATACGATGACCATTATTTCCTGACGGATCCTAAAGAATTCATTTTTGAGTTCTTCCCTCAACAAGCAGATTGGCAATTGTTGAAACGACCAATTGTTCTGAAAGAATTTGAGGAACTACCGTTCGTCCGTAGTTTATTTTTCAGATACGGTCTTTATTTTCCACCTGGTCAGAGCAGCGAAGGGGTTCACAATAGTCACGGCGATGTGATTTCACACTGTCAAGCAGTGATGACAACAGATTCGTCCGGAGCTGCCACAGTTCGGATTGGGATGCCGGCTCAAATGGAATCGTGTCTTATATTCCATTACAATCTGAAAGTATATGACACAGAAGCTGATGTGTACGACACGATCAGTCTCAAAAGATTCGTCATGCAAAGTGTGAACCCGCCAGTTGTGTCTTTTCGAGTCCATGCCCCTTCGTCCGGAGCGTTTCTCTTGGACGTGTTTGCCAATGCTGTGACTCCTCGTGAGTACCTCACTGGAGAACCCATGAAGTTCAAATCTGTATGCAAAGTGAAGATTGAATGTGCGAATCTCTCCACGGTCATGGTCCCATTACCCGACTGCGCTTCTGGAGAATGGGGACCTGCAAAAGCTAACAGGCTCTTTGGACTTGTCCCTATTTCCCATCCAGATCCACTAATATTTGCCGGGAGAGAAGCCACCATTGAATTCCGAATGTCCCGTCCACTCACTGACTTCATGGCCACGCTTCATAAAAACGGAAGTGATGAAAAGAAGCTTGCCAAGTAAGTTAACCCATCTTTGCTCACCACAACACAAACCATCATTCATTCAAAATGTAAAATTCAAATGGGTATTCATCTTTCCAGGTATTGTAGCCAATCACTTAGAAATGACGAAGTGACCTTTGTTATAACTTTCCCTGAAGAAGGTCAATATGGTCTGGACATTTATACCAGAGAAATTGATAGTAATGAAATGGCTGGATCAAGTGGGAAACAATTGCTAACTCATTGTTGCAAGTATTTAATCAATTCATCAAAAAAGAATAACATGTAAAAGCCGAGATTACAACTTCCCGTAAATCTATCAGGTATACTTAATATACGTCACCAATTTAACAATACTATACGATACTTACTGTAATCAATGCTATTGGACAAGATGATTAGGCTTTAGATGATTAGATGTATAGTCTGCAAGAGATTTATTAGTAAAAATTGAGTTCATTATATACTATTTTAGAAGCAGGTAGAACTTAGAACATTGTAAGCAACCATGCTCGTGTTTTGCACATTATTATGACATGACTATGAATTTGTTGACCAAAATCAATTTCCGGTGCCTATAATGTAAAAGCAAAATATTATTACTTTACGGATTTTTATGTACTGATCAAACAAACCGTGTACAATACTAAATTAATTTTAACAATTGAAAGCATGAATTCATTTAGATTAGAATCTTGAATGTTGTAATGAGCACAAAATGTTATTAATGTACTTTATTTCAAAACCAACTTGATTTTTGACCTATTGTACACATTCATTTTATCTCTCTTATTAATTTTTTAAAATGACAAATTTGTTCATGGAGAAAATACAAGTTGTATGACGAATAGAAATATTATGAATTATACGTAACGGTTTATACAATCATGGTTGAAAAACTTGATCATAAAATCATCGACTACTTTTTTAACTTTTTTGATTTGTTGTTGCCGAGTTATCGTTGTTCTGTTGTTCATTTCATTTTCGGCATTGCGGCCTTCCTCGGCTTGCCACTTTCTCCATTGATTTGGGAGCCTTTGCTTTTTTCTCACGTTTACGTTTTTGTGGGTTTTCGTCGTTTTTCGGCATTACGGCCTTTCTGGGCTTGGCTTCTGCTTTCTTCATTGACTTGAGACTGGGAGACTTTGCTTTTTCCTCAACTTTACGTTTTTTTGGTTCTCCGTCATTACTTTCGGCCTTTCGCTTTCTGGGCTTGATTGGCTTGGCTTCTATTTTCTTCGTCGATTTGAGAGACTTTCTCTGAACTTTACGTTTCTTCTTCTGCACAAAACAAAATTGTTGATGAATCCTCGGCCAACAACCCGGGTTACGATCAATCACTGAAAAAAATACATACTGCGTTCACATATTCATCCAAAGATGTGCATCGTTTGTACATGTACATATTAAAATGTCATTAATGCCAAATAACATCAAATGTCACACTAGACTTATACTACTTACAACGATTTTCCTCTGTGATCCAATGATCAGATGTGAAACGATATTGCTCAAGAAGCCCCGAAGGAGACAGGCATTTCTGAAATTCTGCACCAGCCTCATTCAATCTTCGGAGTAAACCAACGCACTGGAGACAAATGCGAAGATGACGAATATGTTGACAAGTTGGAGTATATTTTGTGATATCACGAAATCCCGCATTGGTCCCGAAAGGTTGATAGCGATAATTCCAAATTGCTTCCACAATAGTCTCGCAATGTCCGGGATCATAGCTAGTGTTATTCAAACCGTCGTACACTGATCACTCTGGTCTCTGGTCGTCCGGTCTCGTCGTTTGACTTATGCAATATTTAAAATAAAACATCGGCCGGCGTCCAACTTGACATTGACACTGACACAGTCCGGTCTTTCATAGTCATTTAGTCATCAGTCGTCACTTCGTCACCTGACTGACGTGACCTGACCTGACACATGGTTTGTCGTTAATGGAAACAAATGGGGAAATACTGAGTGACGTGCAGACTGGACATTTCAAAATATTTTACGTAGAATATTTGAATGGGTTTGACCCATTTTCGACCTTGACCTTATAGGTCACCTTGAAATTGACAAGTCATTAAAATTGATCAGTGATAACTACGAATAAAATCGTAATTAAAATATTAGTATAATCATGGAAAATTCTTCAGTTTTCCTGCTCCCTCGAGAGGTAGGTGAAAGCATTGGAAAGCGTTTTTATGTGAAAGTTGAGAAACGTATGGAAGGATTTTTTAATGTCATTTTCATTTGTAAATTGGACCGTATCGTAGCTAAAACTCAAAATTTTTGGACACGTGGAAGTTGACGAAAGACAACGTCTTCGAGCCGTCTGTACAGATTGGCGGGACGTAGTTGACACAGTTTACGGAATCAAAATCGTCATTACAAATAGTACAAGTGACCTTGTGTTGATGTCTTCGAGTGCAGTTGACGTTCAATTATGCAGCATGACGAAACCTTTTGAGAGCGGAATCATTTTTGCAAACAGTCTTCAGTCACTAACGTTTAAATCCATGTTGGTTTCTTACAACTTATTCAGTTTCATCCGGGAGTGCAATGGGATTACGAATTTAATTTTTGACACTGTCACATTGGACATTCACATGAATGATCAATGGTTAGTGAAACCGGTGGGATTGCGACTACCCAAGCTTTTGATCTTGGAGATCCGATGTTGGAATTTGCAAGATAGCACGTTTGACATCCTCACTTTTCTCAAGGATTCCGTTGAATTTAGCGTGTTGAGTGAAATATCGTTGACGTCTCAAAATCCGCCGACATTGCCATTACAGCAGGTATTGAACGAGGCTGAGGATGCAGATATGCATCCTCTCATTCAACTCGTGAAACGGAATTTGCATTCCTTGTCCAAATTCACGTTGGGTCTATGGCGAAATCCAACTGTCATTCAATTTCATCCGTATGGGAAGTTTCGAGATGACCCGGAAGTGATAAGTCCGGTTCAAATCCGGGATATTGCAATTCATCCATACTTTCGTGAAGAATGGGCACCGCTCCTCAGTGGACAACACTACATTCAAAATCTAAGGATCGGAAGTGTGAATGTGAACCTTTGGTTCGATGTGAGAGAAGCAATTGATAGAAATTCAGCGTCCATTCAACAATTTGCAATTAGTGGACTAAGTTTTGGCCAGGTTTGGGATTGCAATGTATTCGAGAATTGTCTCAGTCTTCAATCTTTGGCTTTGGAGATTAGTCACAGTCAAAAATCTAATCTTGGGCTCCTACCTTTGCAACTTACATATCTAAGTATCTTTGGTCCAGTTCTCCAAGATGATCTATTGGACATTGCTCACAGACTTGTTAATTTGAAACAGCTCAAATTATCTCATTTAGGACGAATGGCCATGGTCAACGAGGCCGATGGAGAAAAAATCACATTAACCTTGTTCAAGAATTTGTTGCAAATGCCATCATTGACGACTTTGTCATTTATCGTTTGTTCAAGCGTTAGTTTAGACTGGTCTAAAATCCTGGCTTGGTGCATTGACACTGCATCCGAAGGATTAGTACTGGATCAACACTTTTACCAGTTACACGGTCAGCGTTTTCGTGATGGTTTAACTGTACGAATTCTTCCAAGATTCAAAAGAGATACTATTGACTGGTCCACTTCAGAGAACGAATTTGATTCCATCTTTTCACCAACGAGCAGTACATCTCGATTCAGTAGTATAAGCATTCCTTAAATCTCAATTACAATCTTTTATATTCTCTCCACAAAATATGAGAATAAACAATAGTTTCTTTCAACATTGGCAAAAACGCATTCATATTCCTGGTGCATCATATCGTCATTCGATCATGTCCACTGTAAAGACACTGTAAAAATCGTCATAGTACCATCTGGTATGACAACACCCTGAAAGGAAAGTGAGGAACATGACAGTTTCCTCGCCACTCTATGATGTCTGAGATGTCAATTTAGTCAATCAATGTAGACTTATTAGTTTCTCTTTCAACGATGGATCCAAATGCCATCCTCCATCATATGAATCTGCTCTTTGACCTGCACTGTGATTCCTCAAACCAGTGTAGAATATGCCACCAGAATCCTGAATTTGGACACTTGATTGCTCCTTGTCATTGCACAGGTCGCTACATATGACATCTCATTATCAATTTCAAAATTCATTCATTCATACTAGTTCCCATGAATTCGAAACTCGTATCCTCAACTTAATCTTTCACAGGAACCGACAAATGGGCTCATCCCCGATGCCTGAAACAACTCATGGAATTTACATGCACAAAATCTTGTTCAGTCTGTCATTTTGAATATAGTATCATCGCACAAAAGGAGACTTTCGAAGTGGACAGCATTTTTAGCTTTGCTAAATCACAGTTGAACGAAGAAGACTTCACATTCCGAAAATGGATGTGTCGATTTGTTGGATTTGCGATGTTGATTGCTTTGATGTTTCTGTCCGTAAACGATTTAGTCGTTGCCCCACTTATCCATGTATAATAAATCAAAAAATGTAAAAACGTATTGGTTTTGTTTAAAAAGAACTACATTATTGTTTTCGTTTCTCCAGGTATTCAAAGATGAAAATGACGAAAAAGGTGTTGAACGATTTGAACCCTTCGATTTCATTTTCTGGTCCTTTCTATTCACGTGTCATATGATCAAAGATTTCCTTCTCAATTACCTTTTCTTCAAGGTACAAAACGAATTAATTAAAATTATTATTAAATTGATATCATATATTTAGTCTATATTAATTGATTTCTTTCCTGTGCGTACAGAACACGAATTCTGCATTCACCGAATTTATGAGGTAATAATCGTCACAGATGGACAACGCAGATTCATTTTTTATTATCTAAAAAATCTAATTTTACATCTCTCGATGTCTAACAAAGCTTCTCAATTATCCTAGACGCTGGCGAGTGTGGCAAGAGTTAACATTTGTAGTTGACATCATTCCATGTGCAGGTCATCCGGATGTTTTAGATTTTGAAAATTTCCAAAATGACCCTGAAAATGATTTCAATGCTCCACATCGAACGATCGATCCGATGTTGAAGCGTCGTTGGCCCATTTTTCATCAGATGGATGATGGCTTGAGCTATGCAAGTGACAGCTTCCCAGTTGCAGAATCAAAATCAAGGAAAGTTAAAACCCGAAGGCAGCTGAGCATTTGTTCAAACAATAATGAAATGTTCTCCAAATCTGAAACTATTTGTCAGAATGAGAATTCAAAGTAAGGTCTACTTCAATTAAAAAGCTATAGTAGATTATTTATAAAATCAAATCCTTTCTCATGTTAAAAAATCATGTTACGATACTAATAAAATTGGAAATTACACAATTACACATCAATTCAGAAGCAATAAATTAGTTGTGTTAGGCTGGATTATCAGTTTTTGATTTCTTCGTCCGTATTCCATAAGGTGTCTTTGAAAGTCGATCGCCTGGAGATTGTAGATTATGTATTGCTGCTATAAAAAAAACTTTATTCAAATTGCATGCATCATCCTTGAATATGGCTATGCATAATGCTGTTCTAAAAATAGTGCAAATATTGTTGTATGGACAGTATGGAGGATTGAGTATTAACAATTGAATCTTGACCATATACAAAAAATAACCTTGTCGTTGGTCAAACCATGGACAAAAAAAGTCATCGCAGCACTTGAGATGAGAAGACATTTAGACAATGAAGAAAAAAGTGGCTCCAGGTGAGACGCGAAATTCTACGAGTCGGCCGCAATCGCTTGTGAAGAAGACACTCTTTTAATTGATTCAATTGCACTTAATCCACTTAATTTTCCCGTCTGATCATGAAATGTGACTCGTTTATCCCTTTTGTCATTTTATGCTTTCTCCATTGTTTATCCAGTTGCCAATCTATCTCAAGCGATGTGTTCTGCACGTCGTTGTTGAATGAAACCGACGGCGATTATGTGAGTTATTTTAGTTTTTTGAATATTTATATAAAAACTGCTTGTTAAGAAGTTAAGAATTAAGAAAAAATCACAGAAAAGTGAAAACCAATAAAGAAATCTACAGCATTATTGGAAAAAGTAAAACTAAATAAGAATTTAATTTCTATTTTGAACAGCGTCAAGGTTTGACATGCATTCTTCCAAAAACGTATGCGAATACGAAATGCGACAATCTTGTACCAAATGGAACCGTGGCATTGTTCGACTGTCCATTCAGCAATATTATATTGTCACAAGGTCAGTCGGGTCAAGGTCGAATGGAATGTGTAGCAGAAGGAGATGAAGGAGTTTGGAAAACAGTTGTGCATTGTCGAACATGTGGACAACCAGATTCATTGAGAATGACTCGTTTCGTTCATCGCATTTGGGGAAATCCATCTGATGTGACGGAAGCTGACCCGGCAGAATGGCCATGGCACGCAACCTTGTATCATAAAACTGGGAGAAATAATGGCATTCAGTACAAATGTGGTGGAACTTTAATTCACGATCAATTTGTTCTCACAGCGGCTCATTGCGTACTATTAGTCTCTGGGCCCCGTAAATCTCAACCAGTTCTGACGGAGGACATTGTAGTTGTTCTCGGAGCCGTGTCGTCAGCCTTCCGAAACAATGAATTGAGCCCAGATGCGCAAATCTTTAGTGTGTCCTCTGTACGAAGTAATGGTCATTTCAGCCTGGACAGATTGGAATCTGACATTGCAATATTGAAGTTATCATCTCCTGTCAAGTACACTAGTAAGGTCATGCCAGCTTGCATGCCGGATGCTCCATTACCACAAGCAGACGATAGGAAAAATTCATCACCCTCCATGGGACACATTGTTGGTTTTGGAAAAATCGCAGAGAGTAGAGACATTGCACCTACTTTGAAACATGCTGAATTACCAGTCATTTCACTCAACAAGTGCAAATCGGAAAAGTTTTCGCCACAACCAACTCAATTCTGCGCAGGTTACACGGACGATACAGCCACGCCATGCTCAGGTGACAGCGGCGGGGGCCTCGTTTTTAAGTCTGACAATCGGTTTTATGTCCACGGAATCGTGAGTTACGGGAAGGACACTCGCTATGACAAAATCATGTGTCAAGGTTATGTGGTTTTTACACGTGTGCACATGTACAAAGGATGGATACTGGAAACCCTCACTTCTCTAATGATGGAGGTGAGTCAGATGAGAATTAGAACAGAAACACCGACGGACGGAACGTCGACGACAGTAAGAACGACGGACGTCTCATCGACGACAAGGAAGACAGTGTCGTCAACGCGGTCAACGACAGTTCGAACCCGAACCAACCTGGTATACAAACCGTATCAGACAACAGTCCGACCGATTTCTCATAAATGCGGCCAATCTTACTTTAAAGACAAGGAAACAGGTTCAAAACGACAAAAACGCATCATTGGAGGGGACACAGCGGAAGATGGAAAATGGCCTTGGATGGTTAGTTTAATTAATTCAAATAATAGTTTTAAAAACTGCAAAAGTTTCATTTTTAAAAAATTATTTTTCAAGATATCCCTGACCGTCCGAGCACAAACGACCGACTATGAAAAACGATGTGGTGCTACTTTGTTGAATGAAAATTGGGCTATCACAACTGCGGATTGCGTTTACTCCGAGTAATTATGACTTACGTACCCAAGATTCCCATACTCAAGCTTGTCAAGCTATTAATATTAAATAATCTTTGATGCTATTAATGATTCAATCAATCCCCTTTTAATGAAGGACCGTCAAATCAATCATCTTGAAACTTGGAACCACGGACCTTCACCAGACCGGAGTAATTCGAGAAGTCAAGCGGATCGTAGTTCATCGAGATTTTAAACCATTCAGTGCCCCAGATTACAAGTACTCCGAGGTCAACTTGGCACTTCTCCAGTTCAAATCTCCAGTGACACTTTCCTCTTTAATCTATCCGATTTGCCTTCCAGGCCTTCCTCGTCGCAACAATAACAGATACTACGCGACGGAAGACTCTGAATCAGAACCGCAGTATTCCACGGGTTATGTAGCTGGTTGGGGGAGAACAATAGAAAATGATCGAGCAGTTGAATTCTCTACGCAATTAAAAGATATCAAACTACCAATTGATGACATTGAGACTTGTAAACAAGCTTACAACACTGATGAATGGGTTTTGACCAACAATTACTCAATTTGCACCGGTGCTGGAGGATATGAAAAGGGTTTATGCAATGTAAGTGTCGTAAACATCGTAAACACATGTCTAACTTTTTGAAACCTGTGAATTCTTTCCAAATGCAAACAATGTTGTTTAAAAAACGTTCTGTATTTTTTAGAACGATGGCGGAGGTCCTTTAATGATTGAAAATGAAAAAGATGGGTTCTGGGAAATCATTGGCATATTTTCCCAGTATGAATATTGTGATTTGTGGAAACCCAGTGTTTTTGTTCGGATATCAACGTTTGTTCCATGGATTGCGAATGTGATCAATAGAAATTGGCAGTAGGAATCAAAGAATCAATACATTACTTAATTTTTATCAAAACTGAATTAATAAAATTGTCAAAATACAAAAAATTGTATTGGGGCGACTTGAAACAAGCCAAAAAAATAAATTGTCTCTCACTCACGCAGCTCATTCAATAAAGAGCGATTCGTTCAACTTGAAACAGCCTCGGCGCGGGATTCTCTTTCATTTCGTGCTTTGGTATTCTCAATTCTCACTGTCGGTTTGTTTACATTTTAATTAGGTGGTGAAAAGTGTCGCATGTCAAAGGTCGTCGTAGTCAGCATTGTCATCGTCATTATTGTGTGTTCACGCATTTGTGTCAACTGAAATAATGAACAATAGCGTGTTTAAGCGGACTGACCCTGACCGTCCATCCGCCATCACGGTCACGGCGGAACCCGATAGTTTTGGTTCGCGTAATGGTGCTTATCGCTCCAATTTATCCGAAACATTAATCGATGTCGACGTCGACAATGTCAACATTCCAGAAGATGTGAAAAGGCTCAAAACGAACTTGTTCAAATGTGGATTGTCATTTAGTAAAGCCAGCGCCGAACAAGTAGAACAGATCTGTTACTACAATAATGTAAGGTTTAATTTATTGATAATAGATCTAGATCGAATAATTGACTCAGACTTGATTGATTCAGAATTTTGATGTTAAGATAAACCATTTTGATGGAATTAATAAATTATTAATCGAAGGTATTATTTTGAATATTTTGCACAGCCGCCGTTGGAAAGATTGTCTTTGGTTCATATTCTCATGTACAAGATCTACCCGATTGAATCATACTGGAACGTGGAGAAGGAAGATGATCTGGTCAATAGTAAGTTCATTATTAATCGACTAAATTGTCGATTTGTAATCGCCGTGACTGACGTAGTTGAATTGTAAATTATAATTAAATTCTAAATTCTATTAAATTACTTATTACAGAACTACTTGAAGTGAGTAATTGGTTTGGACTAGTGGCTCTTGAAAATAAGGATGTTGTTTTGGTAAGTACCATAATTTTGACTGATGGTTACCATTTTCGTACATTTTGCATTCATATATAATCAAATTAATGATTATTTTGATTACTTATTCGTTCAACCAGGGTAAAGGCGAAAGGCATCAACAAGTCATGTTCTGGAATAATCTTGTGGATGCTGCAGTGATTGCTGATACATGGCCGGAGCATATTTCTACAAAACATCTTGTGCAATTTACTCAGAATCTTGTGTTTTCCAGTTATGAATTGCCGGAGGTAAAGGCTTGAATTCGAAAATTAGCTTGATATTCAAGTTCATTTGCTATATAAAAAGTTAACAACCAACTGTTGATTGTTTAGGAGTATAAAAGTACGGAACCAAAGCTTGGACCTGAAGCAGTTAAAACATTCCTGGCAAATGCAATGACTTGTGTAACCGAACAGTCTGAAACATTGGTTGGGGAACTGTCAAGCATGCAACAAACTCTTACTCTGGATTGTCCGGAAAATGTGCCAAACATGAAGAAGATTACTAAACAATTTTCAGGAGCATCGCAAAGTTTGGTTCAGAACGTCAAGAAATCCAGTGAGAGTGGGTTATTTGTTCAAAGTGCCAAACCAGAAGAGTCGAGCAGTGAGATTAAGGATGTCAATGTAGAGACGCTTGCGTCTGTTAACATGCATTTGTCCAAAGCTCTTAATAATGGTATACCAAAATGAGAGTCTGAGAATACTTTCTTACTTTCTCAACATACTTTCTATTTTTGTGATACGAAAGTAGTATTTACATTTTAGAAAATTCGTCCGTAAACTGAATAAAATTATAATTGCAAGCATAACCTGTTGTTTTTAGAATGTCAAACAATTCATTGATTTTATTAAACCTATTTGCGAATTGCGATCGAATTCCGCAAATATTTGCCCATTAATTCATGAAAACTGATACATTAGTATGATCAAATGATCACAATCATGCGCTTGTCACAGTGTCACTTTTATTTTTACATACTAACAAAGAAGCACACTTTCTTTTACTCCATCACATCTTCGGGCTCTTCTACTCTCATTTTCTTTACGTAATCCGATATCCAATTACAATTTACGTTTGTCGTAATCACACTATTAGCGGACAACCTGAAAATATGAGCACTACTATTACATTCAATGTAATAGTAATATGATACAGTAAGACTAGATTGTAGTATCAACTTACGAGAAATTCTGATTAGTATCGCCATTAACTCCGATTTTCCAGAACATGAGTTTGTTACACAAAGTTTCGAGTTGATTTCCGTCATTATTGTGGCTAACAGGAAATACGAGCTGATCTTCTGTGAATCCCATGACGGGGCGTTTCAACGAACTGTTATAATGATAATAATGAAAGAGTACAAATGGTAACTTTCACCAAATTCGCCAGAAAGGCCCAAACTAACAAAAATAAACTTTAATAGTGAGCATACTAAACTCATACCTTTGCAGTAAACAATCAAAATCCTTTAAAGGAACTGGGTCACGAACAGCAACTTGTACACAAGTCTTCGGGTAGCATTTATTTAGTATTTTTATGTAATTATAGCAGAGCTTGCGTCGTTCTTCATAATTGTAAGACTGAATATTATTTTTCCCCAGCGAAAATGCATCGTATACATAAAATGCAGTAGAGAATCTTCCACAAGTGTCAACTTGTTCTAGCAATTCTCCATACACTACACTTCCATTGCCTAATTCGAAGGTATGAAATAATACTTTTGTCCATGTATTTTCATGTTTCCAGAAAATACTTTCTCCAGAACCTAAAATTGTATTATAATCACAATTAGTAATCAACAGTTAGTATCATGGACCTACACGATAATCCTTTTTAATTTTATCCATGGGAGCTCAGTCTCACCTTGAAAGAGTCCTCGCTTTGAACCAAGATACGTCCCCGACTCCACTGGAAATACCACCCAATCATTACAATTTGTCAATACTTTCTCAGCAATGTCCATAGTCAGTTCCGTTTCAAATACAAGAGGAATCTGCTCAGAACTTAAATTCTGATCATTATCTTCGTTGTTTTGAAAGTTCGGTAGTTCCGACTGCAGTCCATTTTGCCTGCTTCCCGTGTTCATTGATATCAAAGCTTGTTTCTTAATATCCCTGTACATTTCGGTGTCCAAGATCATTCTAATATCGTACTGTTCGTTGACGTCCCGAACAAACTTATTCACGTGTCTAGAATCAAGAAGTTTATTATAGTTAACATAGAATTCCGACTTTCCGATCATTACATCTCATCTTATAAACATCAAACAGACATCTTATAAATGATCGAAAATCAATTAAATGGAATTAATATTAAGCAGCATTCGGGAAAAAAACGCACCTCTTGTTAGCGGATCGAATATATTCAAAAAAGTCTGAGTGACTAAATATTTCCTTTAATGGAACGATCTCTCTGATTTCAAGAACAAATTCTTTTCTCTTTAGACGACCACGTAGTCTCATCATCTTACGTCTTGGTTCATTTGCATCCATTATGGAGGGGTAGCACTCTTTGAGATACTTACGAACTAGAACTGTTTCTTCATTCTCACGTTTATTTTTGCAGATCAAAAACCTTATTCCACTTGCTTTGTCCAAACCTTCTTGATCATGAATACAAACGCTTTCAAAGCAGCGATACATGAGGAATACTATTCCAACAGTAAATACAGTAAACGTTTCTAGTATTGTACAGATGAAATCTCCCCCTGTCAGTTAAACATGATGGATTTTTATACAGATACAGAAAATGTTAATCTCAAGTATGAAAATTGAGTGTCAACAGTCAATCGCTTACCTGTCCGGAGGCATTCTAGGGCTAATAAACACTGAGAGAACAGACTGCGCTTGTACCGTACTTCCTTCATGATATCCCAAGGTCCAAATTGTCGGGCCTGCAAAATAACATT
>JABASF010001954.1:0-17843 GCA_019776145.1 Harlomillsia oculata
GTTCTTTGTTTGTTTATAATGTATTATGTTTGGAGAAATTCATACATACGCTCATATCATACGCTGCCATTTTGTAAAATATACAAAACGCAAAGGGCAAACGTCAAGGAGGAAACTAATTCATACAACACTTACTAACCAGCAATTAACAGCATAACACTAAACCCTTTTTATCTCTCAAGAGGTAATACGAGAAAAAATGCTATCTTAATTAGCCGTAGACTGTGACTGTGAACTATATTAATATTGTTATTTATTATTATTTACTTCAATTCAACATTCAACATGCATAAAATACGCAATTACTGGGAATTCAAATCATTCATTCATGCGTCATGCCATGCCATGCCATTTCCACTATTGAACACAAGCTCACGGCACACCTACCGTTTACACACTTTACTTAAGTACTTATATTTTCGTTATTGATAATGATTTGTTCGGCATTTTAAAATGTCTATACAAACAATGGTACTGAAATCACGAGGCGGTTCATCAAATAAGAACCGAACAAATTGTTAATTTATTTGACGTTTGGTAAAAATACAAAAACTGCATGACATTTCCAAGTACTTTTAACAGTTTACTTTTTTGCTATACAATGCAGTTTCATTCGTAATTAAATTTTTAATAGTGAGAGAAAAGTAGAATGAGCTTGAACAACGAGTTCGTGGTGATTCACACCTGCAAACGATTTAGCACAGACGAGACACCTTCAAAATTCACAATAGTATATAAAATTCGCAGTGTAGTAAATTCGCAATGTATGAACCTTCATTCGTCACGCACGGATGCATGAGATGCACCTGCCGTGTCCAAATGGTCATCATAATTTGCCATCAAGTTGCTACATGGGCAACCATGTCCAATTTCACGAATTCCACACATGCTTGACACATTTGTCAAGCAAGTCTTTAAAGAAGACACAGTCACTTTGCAGCCGTAGCCGGTTGGACAATACGCTAATAAAGACCAAATAAAAGACTATATTTTCAAATGCAGTGCAATTTAGTACACCGCAATCAGATTTGCATGATTTCCTATGTGTGCGTACTTTACAAATGAAGATTGGCCAATACTATACCAAATCAACGTAGCAATTGTTTTGCCTAAAACTGAGTTCTGTGGTTGTCCTTGAGAGAATAGGGAATAAGGGAGCAACTAATAAAGCCTAATATAAACTTCTTTGTTGTCAGCTTTTGAAAGCCTTTGGCGTGGTCCTTGGTATAATCTTTCACACTCCAATTGTTGTGCGATTTAAGCGAGCGTTTTCTTTTTCCTTATACAATAAGGGTGAATGAATAACTCGATTTTCTATCCCCAATGTCCCTCTTTCCGTACGGTACCCTTTTGTTGGATGACAACTCGTTTCATAAAGCATTATCAATTGTTGTCGCTCGGTTACATAAACTATACAACAGTACAAACAGTATAATGGCCATACTACGCTAACGCTACCAAGGATTTCGTAGGTATCAGTATCACCGACCAGAACAACTCTACTTTCCATTGTTAATATGGAACACCGACGTGTGAAACATAATCAGTTCCACTTGACAAGTGCACAAAAAGACAATCAAAATAATCTTGCCTAGCTACTCGTGTGCAATCCAATGCGGGTCAGTAAAACCCTACCCATACCCTAATCCTATTGGAAAGGATACTAACAGTAACATAATCCAGCTAAAGTCCATTTACTTTAAACAAACACTATAAATCAATGTCTATTCATATACACGTTATTTTTAAAAGAGGTCCAGGGAATCCGATCGATCTTTCTCTTTTTAGAACAAATGCCAGTAGTTCTTTTTGATAACGAAAGTGAAGCATGTTCTTTAAGACATGGCCGTAAAATGGGTGGTCATTATCGTCACTTTGTAATGTTCAAATCCTCAAAGTACCGACACGCGACTCATCGTCCGTTCCTCAAAACGAAAGTGAATATAAGAATTGAATTGAATAAAAAATGATTGTTCAATTACTCAAGCTTATATAATTTTGCAGTTTCTTTTGAATGAAAGTGTCAAAAACCGCATTGTCAACGTGTCATATCAAATTGTCAACATGAATCTTCAAATCATTGATATTGTACAACATCAGCGTAAACACGAAACACATTGTACTGCACGTACTAGGAATGCTATTTCGCAATTCTTGTTGAATGCTCAAATTCATAGTGTGAAAATTACATCACGAATTTTGTACATGCAATGATGCAGTATGCAGTATACAAGCTATAAATACATTTTGATTGTTGGTTTACAGTCTGCCAAAATATTAGGTTAGTTTAGGTTAGTCTTAATCTACAACCCTGTATTTACCGGCATTTGTTCTTTGTTGAAAATTAAGAACATTTTGGGCATTTGTTACTATGTGTAGTGTGTTTCGGAAACTTAAAAATCAATTACGGAATATTTCACCCATTTCTGATTTCATTCAATGTTCTTACATTTTTCGAAGATGGAAAGGCATTAAGAATGCATTGGTTCGCAGTTCTCATCAATTATTGTCAAGCCTTGCTTTCTATGAGCATGGTCAACTTCAAAAATGGGAATAGTGGTTGTCAAAGTATGTTACTAGTATGAAACAATCAAATTGTCTTAAATCTTCAGCCCTTATTACTGAAGTCTTATCCAACTGTACCTTTGAACTTTGAAAATCGTATCCGATGTGAACCCATGTGAAATGCTACATTATCAAATCAAAAACAGAACCTGAAAACAGTAAATCGTTTCCCTGAACACGTCGAGTTTTTAAAGTCCATTGTATTGTACAAAATTCTATGCCATACTTTACGTTTTCAAAATGCACATTGCATACCAGACACCAGAAATCTGTTGTGTTCGCATCGCACACTTTTGGAATGTAGGACAAAGACGAAATAAGAAAGCAACGATACGCGAAATGTGCAATGAAGATTTATCAAATTACACGTGTGTTTTTCAGTACTTTATACAGTTGTGGTTGCATCGTGGCGTGTAATGAAATTTTCTCTGAAGTTCCTTCATTTCATTTCTTCATGTAGTACAATTATTGTAATGTTTGTAGTTTACTCAACGCTATCAGGGAATCCCACGTTAGCGACAAGAAAACAGAACTCAGAGGTCGTTAAAAACTCATCGTGTCATCACCTGCGCGTGAGAACTGTAGCGACTCTACCGAGCTTTGGCGGGACGGATGCGATGTCGTGTCGAGTTACCAGTATGTGAAAAGTCATAAACAACTACAAATGATGGACAATGGACAGGACAAAAACAGTTTTTCGGCATGAAAACTGCAAAATTATATAAGCTTGAGTAATTGAACAATCATTTTTTATTCAATTCAATTCTTATATTCACTTTCGTTTTGAGGAACGGACGATGAGTCGAGTTACCAGTATGTGAAAAGTCATAAACAACTACAAATGATGGACAATGGACAGGACAAAAACAGTTTTTCGGCATGAAGGTAAAGGCACTCACTGAAAATCGTCTTGCACTACCTAATAGAACAAAAGCTCAGTGAGACTTAGTAATTACGGGGTGTGGTGCGGGAACCTTGTCACGAACAGGTGGACACTCTTAAGACAGGTACAAAAGCGGCGACAAAGGCATAACAACAAAGCTACAGGATCGCAGCAATGAAAATGGACACGACATAATTGCAAATTGCCTTGCGGTCTTGCTTTAAGAGCTGCCGCAGTCGTGTAATCGTGTAGCTTATACTACAAAGCAATTTATAAATTGGTTTCAAAAGATTAATTACCGTGAGTACTGCAAGGATGCATTTTCACTGGCCGAGTCCAAAAAATCTGCCCCTTCTCCCAAACATTCAAAATTTTCTTCCGTGCTGTTACTTGAGGAATGACTGTGACTCATTCGAATTGGACTTGACGTCATTCCTAAACCGATGTTGATTTCACTGTCATCCAGGTTCAAGAGATTATCCGTGTGATTTGATGATGAAGATGACGCAACTATGAAAGTACTGTATGGACTATCCGACGTATGGACTATAGGCGGAGATTCCGAAACTCCTTTAGTTGAATCTGGAGATGATCCAGGAGACAACTTTAATCTTGGGACATCCATCGTGGATTTCTTAGGTGATGGTTGACTACTACTGCCGGTGATCTCGATCATTGGTTTGTTTGTATTAGGCAGCTGTGATGAAGTAATGGTCATTGTTCGCGCACCGCTATTCCCCCCAAATGTCGACTCCGGAATGTACTTGTGATCATTGTTGTTGATTTTATTTTCATTATCATTAACCACTGGTCCGTAAGGAAACGCTTTCTGAACGCCATTCAAAGGAGATTCATTGGTAGCAAAATGGTTTCCTTGTCTCGGTGGAGTAGAAGACAACTTGTTCAAGTTTGAAACGTGTTGTTTGACCGAAGTCGTCCCGGTTCCACTACTTGGTTGCGTTCCAGAATACATAATAAATTTGAGATATGGTTCAGCTGGTACGGAAAAGGTCAAGGAAAGCTTAAACTATCAGTTCTGAAGGTGAAACAAGGTAATTCGTGACGTCATAAAAGCGAAATGCTATCTTCTTACTTTTGGTCTGAAAGTACTAGTTTTAGGACGGATTTGGCTTCAGTAGTTTAGATCTTTTCTTTTTGAGCATACGAGATTCTAAAGTTAACAACGAGCTATACTATATCTGACTTGATTTTACAGTGCAATGTACACTAGAAAATACTATTGTATTGTGACGGTGATGGTGTATGGTGAAGTGCCAGAAGGGCAAGCGAACACAGTCTAGCACAGTGGAGCGTGAAGGCACAAAAAAATCCAGCAACAGGAATGATTGCAATGGACGGGATGAACAAGATCAACATCTGAGACTCATCTGAAAAACAAAGGGAGAACAAAAAAAACGATAAGTTTTACAACAATGACTCACATCTTAACTTAACTACTAACTAAGCAGTACTAACTTCGAACTAAACTATGCAGTAAACTTTAATTATTAAACCAAAAGTGATGATTTTACCAGTTGACCATTATAAAACAAGGAACAATGAAAAAGCAATGTTGGTTATATTGAATAAAATATTTAACTGCGAGCTATACGCAATCAGTAAAATGGAATTATATAGAAAATTGTCGTATCGCACATTAGCATCACACACCACACATAGATTTGTCATTGTACTGCATACGATGATAATCAATTGTTGACGTATATTAACGATAACAATAACAAATAATTCATCAAAATGGCAAACAGACAAACAGGCGACGTCATGTCATTTGCATAGAACATTCCTTCCTGTCTGCATTTTCAAGTTTTATGTCCGATGAAGTGTTATGGTTTATGGTATACATAAATGTTATGTTAGTTATGATTATGAGGTTATGTTATGAGAGGGCATGACGCGAAGTTGACAATTTTTCACCATTAGATTCAACGGCACTCATTTTCAATAGAGAAACTATATGAAATGTTTTATTAGTTAGGCTATGCATAAACAGGTTCGTTATACAGTGAAATTGGGTGATATATTGTAATATTTTATTAATAAACGGGACAAATAAAATAAATAAAGGGTTGTTGTTGCTTATTACGTGCGCAGCAAAACAACAATAATGCATGGTGGTGATAATAAAAAACATAAACGCGTCTAAAAGATCTGCGGAACAACGTGAATAATGTCATTTCTCAAGATATGAAGAAGTGCTGGAGGTCATGCGGCTTCTCGACCACAAAATGAGGTGAAAATCACCGTTGCTGTTGTCACCTTATTGTATTCTGCAAAATGCGTTTTCTTCTCAAAGCCACTGAAAGCCGAAAGAATTACAGAGACCAGAAAATTCAATAGAAAAGAGAGAGACTATAGTGGAGATTTCGCGAAACCGTACTGACCCAGTGTGACACAGGCCCATTGAGGTGATAGCAAAAAGAACCATTATTGTGCTGAAAGAACCAGTAATTTTCAAGCGGTCCACCAAAGCATCATCGTCAAAATTGTCACATCTCTCTGTAATAATGCAACTTTTGTAATTACACTTGTAATTGAGTATTGATGATGAAAATTTGATGAACGATTAAAATGAATTAATATCCTCTATCCTATCCTCTTGTACAATGCTTCATACAATTCAATGGTTTTCATGAAAAATGGCGGAGAAGATAACGAAGATGGTGAAACATTTGACAGGAAATAGGATTTCCTCCCATTTTCCTACCGTAATTGAGTCGAGTTCTCGGTGGGGTGAGCAACGTCAGTCTGCGTCTGTCATCCCGAATAAGCCGAAGAACTTCAACTTCAAGGCTCGTGTTTGCCAGACCCTTTAATAAAAAAGCAACCCTAAAGTGTGTTTGTACAGTGGAAATGTTCAGAAGATTCAGAACAGCTGGAAGATGTTTCAAGAAGAAGGAAGTGGCGTGAAGATGGATGTTAATGTGTGACAAAATGCTACCAAACGATTCTTTCAAAATGCTCTTTGAAACGGTGTAGTTCCGTCGTCACTTCAAGACAACCGGGAAAATTGAGAGAAATTCTGGCTTTGTTTGGGGAAATATTCTCGTTCCCTTGTGACAAACTGACTGAATTTTTCTCAACAGTCAATGTCCATATCCGCCTTTATGATCCTTCAGAAGGTACTATAGCTAGCAGCCTCAAAAATTTTTGCAGTTTGTTTATTGTAAACGTTTTTCATGTCATGATGGCAGACGAAGGAGTTTAATGCAGCCACGTGTTTTTAAAATCCCTTTTTTGTACTGAAAATAATCCTTCAGTTTCCACAAAATGCACATCAGGGAAAGAAACAGCTTCTGAAGCAAAAAATCGCATCTTGAGTTGTTCCCTTGTTTATTTACCATGTATATAAGAAGACTGCATAATGTGCGAATGGTAAACATGTGAAATGCTAATTTGCCTTCAAAAGTCGAAGAAGATGCACGACACCATTCGCAAGTTGGTGATTCTCATGATCACCCTTTTCCATCTTTCGACTGAAGTGACATTGCTGTTTACATTCCGTCTTGCAGCTTCACTGCTCCACAGTGCAGTGCACAGTCACGTTGATTATCTTGCTACTCAATGTTCTGAAGTCAATTTTCAGAATTCCTTTTATATCCATTGAACAACTTACAGAGTGCACCGCAGTGCACCGTGACGATAATCACTATTCGAGTTTGATGGACCGGAAACAAAAAGCACAGACTTTTCCTTCCGGACATTCCAAACGTCCACACAATAACAATGTATTAATTATTATAATAGTTATATAAAACTGAAGCAACGACATGTACTCGCAAACAATTATTATCGTAGATTTGTTTGCGATAACGGCATAGCAAACAAAAATACAGTTCATGCAAACTTTCAACAATGTGAGAATTTTCACACGATTTTGACCCAAGAAGAAACCGTAACGTTCGTAGTGGGTTGCAATTTAATCATAATTTAACTTTTTAAAAAGCTGATTAGAATATAAAGAAGAATTGTTGTTCAACTCCCTGAATGTCGCCGAAACAGCAACGTGCAGAAACATAAGTTCGTGCAAAATTAATGCATACCTTTAATGAACCTCGGCTTGATCACATTCAATTATCATTTATCATAGTTGGATGCTACTTCCTTTGAATTTGGGACAAGGCGTATATAATGCTTTAATTCGGAAGGTTAAGTACAGTTGAATGCAGATGAATCTAATCTTAGTGTTGATAAATATAGACATAAGTTTGAATTGAGAAAGTAGTGTAATCTAATCTACATGTGAAGATTATAAGAAAAATGATTCGGAAATGGGAAATTACCGTGCCAGACTGACTTTGTGGGTCACCAGGGTCAGAAAACCCAATAATGCACCGTTCAACGTTGTCTTGAAATAGAACAAATATTTTTTTAAAAACGCAGTAACAAATAACAACTCTTGTGAGAATGTCGATGCTTCATCTCCTTTTGCCGAGAGACCTCACAATGAGATGTTTTAAAGTGCCGATGATGCCGACGCGATGTTGGACACACAAAAATTACTCCTACAACTCAAGGCCAGGTTACTCGAATCGAAGCACACTGTGAAATGAGCTATGTAAACTGAAATTGAATTCTCCATCATGCACCAGGACCAGATTAAAAAACGAAACTTCCATGAGCAAAAATGAACCTTGGCTGTTCAATCTACTTTCCTTCCCTAATAAAGGCAGATGGAAGCAAAGCAAGCCACAAAAATGATCCCTTTCAACAAAAAGGCGAAGACACATGCCTGAAAGAACACATGGAGAAACTGAGACGATCTGAAGCATGCACCTCCTCCGGATGAGAGGAAGATCACATTTCATTAACATTTGCCAGTAGTGAAAGAGGGGAACTGAAAAGCCTATTATGCTCTGGAGTCTGCATCTGGACAATTCCAGAGTTCAGCCTCAGCTTTCAGCACGTGTTATACATTGGACTTTAGGAACCATGAATGTACCGAAAGTATCAAAATAAATTGTCAATTATATACCTGTTATTTTTAACGGCTGTACTACATGGATGCGTACAATTTGCAGTTTCTAGTAGATTTTCTGACACTCCTGGATTGTTGGTATTTGCATGAGATTCTTCTACTAGGTATGACTTGAAAGCCCGTAAGAATAGCGGGAGACGAAATGCGCTTGCTGTTACGTCCTCCAGGTTGATTTTGATTACTGATGGCGATGTCTCACTGTAATACAATTAATGGTATTTTTAGCCCACGTTGACGAAACCTGTGAAGATATTATTCATTTCAATAAACTGCATTGGGCATTGGATAAGTATTAATGAGCTAAGCCTACTTTTCTACTTAAGTTTCGGTTCGATCAATACAAAACACAAATGTTGAATGAACGGTTGATGTAACGAGTACGACGACGTCAATAGTCAATGACGTGTTTCGTTTACGCTACAATGACGTCTATATTATGTATAAATGTCTATGACACGACAAGACAGACATTATCATTGACAATTATAATCCACATAAACATAAACAAAACATAGATGAATCATTTTAGAATTCTTGAATGATTTTGAAGGATTCTCAAAAGCGACAATGTGGAACGGACTAGATAACCATTTCCAAATTCATCCAATTTCACGTCACATTCGTACAACTTTCCAAAATTAGAAAATAGAATCCACAGTTGTTGAAACACACGAATCAATTTCCGGTATTAATCTTACTCTACTTTTATAAAATGACAAAAAGTTCTTACGTCAATATACAATCACACGTCTTTTGATTTCCCACGACAGCGAATGAATGTTCATACGAAATCATAAAATCATGAAGAATGAACAAAAAGCACAATGTTAGAGGAAACAAATTTGAATGAATACTGTTTTAAATGACAATAACATTGTGTGACGATTATTCTTGCAAAAAAGTCAAAGGTTTTTTAAAAATTGAATTAAATTCTTCTGGTATTTGACGACCTCCTGCTGCAAATTGGTCACTGATTTAAAGTCGGAAGAAACAACAGCAGCAGACGCAGTAACTGAGAAGTATAGTTAATTTTATCAGCTTTCTACTTTATCAAGGATGCCAATTTAAAAGTCCACAACAGTGAAGTTTTGTTGTAAAGTATCATCAATTGCTGTACGTAGGATTAGAACGTAGAATGTGGAGGGAATGAGCCACTTGTTCTCATCGTCTTCTCAATGAGAGAATCGTCATTTCAACATGGACAGGTATGGGACAGGTAAAGGTATAAAGTAAAGGTAAAATTCATTGCTGAGTGAAGGTAAACCAAACATTCATTCCCCTCGAGTACATTCAAGTCCCTTTACCTTTCTCTCACCTGCTTGCCAAGAAGCAATTTAGCTTTACCTGCTTTGCTCCTTGGTTTGCTTGGTACATACTTTGAAAAATTGCAAACCCCTAAACGCCCCTTTTTTTCTGTCGCTAACAACGCGCAGCATAACATCATCGTGAAGATGAACCAATAATAATGCAAACGCAGCCAAACCGCAAATTCCCATTAATATTAGCGATTTTGCAGTAGGTATGGTTTATTTAAGCAGCATCGTCAGCAAAGATTAAGTAAAGGAGAATTTAATACCAACATACATCAGCATCAGCACATTCGGCAAACATGTATAAGAAGAGTACCGCATGCATTTCCGCTATTGCATGAATTGAATTCTTGATTTTATGATTCATCGATATGAAATGTACTATTCCATTGAAGTACATAAATGTGCGCTAGTGCCATTGTCATTCCAGGAAGTATGGCGACGATTACAGTTTACAGTCTATCATCCGAAATCCAAAAACCAACAATGATGTTAAGGCAAAGTTCGCTGGAAATGACACATCTGCGTTTGCATGAATGTAACTTAAGCCACAGAAGGCCATTTTTTTCAAATGTTTTAAGGTTCAATTCATTTTCTAATCGCTAATCATGATTTCGTTTAGTAGCGTTAGCGTGCTGACCTGCTGACACGCTCATGCAGTATATCGCATATCTATCATTATCAATATCATAGCTTGCAAAAAACTTTAAGTCAAAGGTCAAACATAGTATAAAACCAAAAACTAATAGTTTAGCAGTTTAGCTCGTTCGCTTGGCTTTGTGGTTGAATTGAGTGCTGGCTTTGTATTACATATAGTACTTGCAAAGTAAAAATGCGAATGACACTGGGATATTGTAGTTTATACCTATTGGCTACTGCCGTTGGTGTGACTTTGTCTCGTAAAAACAGTATCAATAAATTAACTTTAACCATTTTATTCAATTTAATTACTGAAATTGATAATTAAACTGTTTTCTACAGTTTGCATTTTGTACGTGTTACAAAAGCACATCATAGCGTTCGTCCTATTAATGAGGAAGACGTTTGGATTGCCTTTGCGGATCGCTGAGACGTCACCAACCGACAAAATGCTAAAAAATCTAGTATGGAAAATAAGATTATCTTAATCTGTTATTTAAGAATAGTAATAAAGGTGTTTTATTTCAGTTTCGTATTTTCGTTCATGTACTACCAAACTATCATCTGCATTTGACAATAATTTTGAAATTAAAACTCTTGTTTTATGATCATGATCATTAATCCAACTCAATTTTAGTAAACTTATTTGTAATTTTCGCATCAGGGTATCACATCACATGACGACGTTGATGATTACATGATGGTCATGGTCATCGTCGTCGTCATCTTCATCGTCATTATTTTGGACCAATTGGACGTTTTGGCTATATGTAAATCGAACTTTCCCTGGAAGTTCAGTCCTATTGACAAGTCGCATTGAGATGCTTCTGGGAAGGAAAACGTGCATGATTGTACGTCTAAAAGCGATTTCACCTCCGAAGATAAGATAGCTAATGGAATGATGTAGTTCCCAGAACGTATGCCGAAATGATCCGGGGTCCAGGTAGCTCAAATCTATTTCAATGGACGTGTTCACAACATTAGGATTCGGAACCCCTCCCACCATATTACTTTGCTCCACTTGGAACCGGAAACCATCCACATCATAATAAACTGAATGAGCGTTGGGTCGAGTGATACGAACTTCTTCCGCAACAGAAGGTGGAGGTTGAAACGCTAATTCATTTGGAGGAAGATGTCTTTCGTGTTCCCACATTCGGATATTAAAGACGTATCTGTGTACAGAGTTTAGGGCAATAATTAATAGTTGTATTAATAATTAAATCATAGTCAGCCATTATTTTAATTTTTAATGTACACTTTACCCAACAACACCGGAAGACGGAACGTAATTCCAATTAATGTTCGCATTATATGGCATTCCACGAAGTTGTAAAGCATTTGCCGTGCCCTCTCGAGCATTTGGTCCTCCGGGTCGTGGATGTGGAAGGGAACCAAGATTGTTTGCTTCAGAAATTGTCAGTGGTGGACCTTCTCCTTCATTATATAACTCGCCATTGTCTTCATCGTCAATATTTTCATCTTCAACAACCTCATCCTCATTGTTATGCTCATTAGTCTCATCTTTATTACTCCCCTTTTCAGTTTCTGATGTAGGTTCAGGTTCCGGTCCCTGTTCCGGTTGTTCATCGGCAGTTCCAGACACGTTTAATTCAATTTCTTCGTGTTGTGCATTCTGTTCATTTTCATTGTCCTCAGTATCAGGCTCATTTACACCCGTATTATTCTCTTGAATGTCTTCATCTAGAGAAAGCTTCTTTCTAGCATTATCTGGACTGGTCGAACGTCTTTTACGCCCTTCGTCGTCCATTTAGCAGTATTAATAATTGCTAGTCTTTATTACAGTATGCAATTTCGTGAAACCTTTCAGATGGAAATGGATCTATATAATCTCTTTATTACTATTACAACCTATACTTTCCTAAATATTTGAAAAGCACTCATATGTTGCTAAGAGGCTGTACATACAATCCCCAAAGCCTCAATTCCGTGTTCGATCTCTTATGATCATGATCAATGAATCCGAAAGTTTTAGATGACTCAACTTGGAATTGCTTATGAAATTATGCACGTGCTTACACAGTTCATCCTTTTAGTTTTAGCATTAAACGATGTATGAAATGTCTTTCTGCTGAAAGAGAAGTTATAATACCCTAATGATTCAGTGCTGGAAATGTTAATGCAAAAACGATGCTGAAGGGATCAGTTCGCCCCTGAGCTGAGAAGCTCGGCGAAACCGTATGTCATTATATCATCTATCATGCTAAATGTTAGGAAAAGCGTAAGTGAGACAAGAGTCGTATAACAAGTGTGTTCTCATGTTCTTGTCTTGAATGCTAAGCACAATGATTGCGTTTCAAGGCCATTAAAATAAGACTCAATTGTGTGGCCTGCTTTGTCATGTAATAATCTGCAATTGCCTTGAACGCAAAATCTGTTCGCTAGGGCTAGGGCATATTGTAAGCCGCTGGAAGATAAGACACGAGGCGACGGTAGAAGATTCCAGGATTTCCATCGAAATTTTTAGCATTTAATTCATTATTAAACCAGTGCAAATTCGAATCATTACGCATTTGCATAAACGCGTTTCTGTCTGAGGAACTGACGACACGTGTCGATTCGGATAATCTCGGATTTGCGATTTTCTTGCCAGACTCATTTTTTCTGTTTTCTAGAAGCTTTGTTTCACAAACGTCTATAAATTTCGCCTTCAAGTCGGCGCATACTTTGAACCTTGAAGAAAAGCTGTCTGGAATTTTACTATTTTACAGTCATTTCCGATTTTCGTTTTGCTCACTACACTGCCGCGCCGCGTGTGAATTTGATTTTGAACAATAATATTAATAATACTTAAGTTAAATTAAAGATGATTAATTATTGTTAAAAGGTAAAGGTTTTTGGAACGTTTGCAAGTCAATAATATTGACTCAATATGTAAACTTTAAATGTTTACTTATTTACTCGTGACATTATATTTAAAAGACACGATCTGTAACTTTTCGTGTTCGTTTACTATGGTTTGATATAAATAATAGTCCAAAAAGTTCAAACTGAAGGTCGCGTAAGATAAGAAATTATTAATAGCTCTATTAATATCGTATTAATAACGTTTCGTAATTTAATTGATATGGCGTTCATAAGGAATGCATTAAAAACATACCCACTCGTCACTAATTGTGTCATTTATGGTGGGTTATACTGCACTGCCGAATTTTCGCAACAAACCGTTCTCAAGAAAATACTAGTAAGCTTGAAGGAGTTTTATGTTTGTAAACAGATATCACAGATTTATGAAAATGCATGCACTTTCATTTTCATTCTTTTCATTTCAAACAGAGGAAACCGGAAGAACCCGAAAAACCGTACGACACTGGTGCTTTGACCCGGTATTATGCAGTGGGAACGTTTGCAATCTCGCCGACTTTGTATTACTGGTAATTGTGCACTTTGTTTGCTGTTGCTAATTTTTTGCATTTCCACTGGACATGTCGACATACTGAATTTTTAAATTAATAATACAGTAATTAAATTCTACAATTTTACAGGTACAGATGGTTAGACGGGAAATTCACAGGTGTTGCAGTGAAGACCGTTGTTCGAAAATGTCTCATGGACCAGTTTCTGATGACGCCGAACATTCTTGTCATGTTTTATGTCGGTATGAGCATTTTGGAACGAAAGGATGACATTTTTGCTGAATTGAAGCAGAAATTCATCCCTACATTTGCTGTAAGAACTCATATAACGCCGTGGTGTGGTCCCTGGTGCACATTTTTCATGACAGTCTGCTCTGCTCATGTCATAGTCATAAAGTCATTATAACAAGATTAAAAAAAAGTGATATGATCTTTCTTTACAGGCCAATTGTTGTTTCTGGTTACCCGTTCAAGCTACGAATTTTGCCTTCATTCCTCCGACATACCGTGTGGTGTACATCGGAGTTTGTACACTTGCCTGGGTCAACATTTTGTGCTACTTTAAGCGCAAGAATTAATTAGTAAGAACTGAGAAGTTAGAACGTGATACATGGTGTTGGACCCTGCTAATGACTAATTTTCCTTTGACGATACGGTGAAAATTATAAAAATGAAATCGTTAATTGATTTTACTGGTGCTATTAGTTTTACGATTCTTCTTGATCACTGTATCTTTAATGCAGTTAATTATTTCGTCTAAATAATCAACTTGTCTTTTGCTCATCCTGGCAGTAACAAAAAATCGATTTATCGAAAACAGAAATTGATTTCATGGTTTAAAAATGAATTTCATCTTTACGAAATTGGTACTATCAAATCACCTTTAGTAGCGATTGTAATCGAATTGCTCCTTGGTTTTCCTGGCTTCCTGGCCTGAAAAAGACGGTTCTATTCTAGGCAATAATGAGTTGAGTTACCCTTCGATGCACTTCGATGTATTCTTATTCTTATGAAATTAAGTTCTATAGAATTAAGAACTTGTCTTCCACATTATTAAAGTAAATTCTTTGCGAATTGCAACTTGCCAAAAAATATGCTATATATAACCTGGTAGACAGTGATAAAGGACATCTTCTGTAAGCTTTAAATGTGAATTGTTGGTTCTATTATTGCGTCAATTATATCAATATTATTTCGTTTCAATAAATGAGAGTTTCTTTTATTGGCAAACAGTTCTTGTCCATGTTTATTAATTTCGATTGTTTGTGTTGCCTTTTCACGGTGGTCGGTGCTTTGGTTTTACCTTTCAGAAAGCAATCATAATTTGTAGAGTTAATACAATATCATATATATCATACAATATAATGTTGTTTACTTAATGTTTAATTACTAATTTAATTAATGTTCAATTACTGTTGTTACTGTTTACTATTGATTTGAGAAATGAGATTTTTCTTTTCGATTTTCTATCATTAACAACGTTCAATACAAATATGAATCATGGAGTACGGTTTGAGCGAGATCAAACAGTACTATGGAGCGAGATCATTCATAGACCCGAACTTGACTTTTCGATATGCTTTCTTATTCAATGCAAACTTATTCCATTCATGTGAAACTTTGGGTAAGAGAAAAGCATAATAATGTAATGCTACTACGATTCTACTGTGAGATCATGAAACAATGATCATCATAGTCAACGGCAACATTTAATAGTTTTTGTTTTAAGGGCAAACTTGATCAAGAAGTAGACTGACATGGATGACCTGGCTCTGACCCGCCTCCTTTCTAAAGACGCCAGAGAACATAAACATTTTAGTGCAGCAGTGCAATAAAAGTTTTTGACCATTTTCATCATTTTCACTGTACATGGCTATTTACTACACTCATAAACAGCGTGTCTTGTAGATCTTGGAGAAACATGATGTTGAACAAATTAGCATATTATACCGGTTTCAACACTTTTGAGGGAACAGCGGGAGCACTGGCGAAGGCGGAGAGATTCACACTTATTAAATCTTTGCTACGACTCGTGTCAATGTCACCAAAAAAACATTGTGTTTTCATATTGACGACAAGGCTAACGGTGCCGGTGAGAGGTGATCGACATCCGGTTTGATCATAGTCATAGTCATAGCATACACATACACTCAGTATATTTAATCTTAAGATCAAGATCTACTAATGGAATTTAAATGAAGACAAGTCAAAATTAGAATTTGAGGCTGCCCTTGATTGTTCACGCACGCAGACACTCCAAAAAAGAGTTCAAAAGACAAATCCATTCTTCTTTTGTCATTATGGTATGGCTTTCTTACGATTTAACCTAGTTTACGGACACACGTTGATTGTCATTGCATTGTCCTCCTATCGTTTCTCTAGTGCATTGCATTGTATTATTTTTGTACATAGAATTCACATTTTCGTTTTCAGGTGATAGCAAAACATCAATACCATTTCATTGTCAACATCAATAACATTTTCAAACATTTTCAAAAACGCCTGCCTGCAGCCTGCAGTGCTATAAACCACAAAATCTACAAAGCTGCTAAAAAGAACTCAATCAAGCGGACAGAATTATACCAATTAAGCAGTGACGTGACCAGTAAGCATTACAAAATTACAATTTACAATTTTTACAAATTAATTACAATCCAACTGATTAAAACTTTTAAAACTGAATAGGTAATATGACTCCTATAAAGTTAGTTTTAGAGAAATATGAATCGTAAGCCAAGTCATGCTATATTTTATAGTAACTGTATTGTTTGCAATAGTCAAAATAAATGAATCCCAGACGTAAAGGTTATTGATCTTGTGTGTACAATGTGTACAAATACTGAATACAGTGTGATATTGGCCGAGACATCCCGTTAATATAGCGCACTATCCTCATCTATTTTTATATTCCTAGAGTACGCATGAAAGGCAAAAATTGCACTTTGTGTATACACGCAAATGAGTATATTTGCATACAAAGTTAAGTTTGTTTTGCTTTAGTTCATTCAGAGTTTACCAGCAGTCAGCATTACCCTGTTAGTGTATACTACTAGAGTGTTTAGTGTATAACTTTGTGTATGAAACGTTGCGAGAGTGAGAGTGAATGTCACCGAATTGGATGATAATGATGTGATGCGTCTCGTACGTACGTCGTTCGCTCATCGTTCGATATTCGTTGCGAGTGACGACTGCAGACGTCAAAAATTGACTCAGAGGCCAATGCCCCAAAACGAAAGTTGCGTACGAAAAATGTAGTATAAAGTTATAATCCTAATGTGACGATTTGGCGAATTGCACGAGACCACAGTAAGCGCCAGAGCAGTAGCATATATAGCAGCATCAGCATGAAAGCATAGCGTAGAAAGCAAAAAGAGCATTAGACTCCAGCGCCGGGTAACCTTGAGAAGAATGCGAATGGGCGGACGTGATATGATGGACTCCAGCTTCTTGTGTTGTATGTTATTGTGCTGTGCTCATGTTGTGTACTTTGTGTGTGAAACTTGAAAGTTGAAACACTTCAAATGTTTAAATACATGATGGAAACGTTTCTCCATTCACTTTGCTTAGGTTTTGTAAAAGTACCAAACGAGTAGCATCGTAAAATCACGTTGAAAAAGTCTATTTTTGGGTATCTTTTGTCCCTGGCTCTATAGAGTAAAGTTCTTTTAGGGTTCTTTACCGATGACCTCGAGCTTGCTTCAGAAATTGTCTCCAATGCATGATTTTCTATGAAAGCTTTTAATTTTAGAACAAACTGGTAAAAATACTCCACATCCACATGCAATAAATGAATGTGCCATGTACCCTTCAAAGCATGCTTCGTTCGATGCAACGAGCATCAACTTTAGTTTGTTTCGTCTTTCGTCGTTTCGTGTAGTTTTTCAGAAGAAAAGTTTCACATTCTCATCAACGGAACGTTGAACAGTTGAACGTTTTGTCTTTTGTCGTCCTCAAGTGCATTCGGGGGAATGCAGACAAAAACTGTCGGGTGACTCGGAAATAATGGCCCGTGTGCCTAGTGTCAGCCCGACTCGGGTATTTGCTATATCACGTATTTTTGGCATCGTTAA
>JABASF010001955.1:0-17839 GCA_019776145.1 Harlomillsia oculata
AGAGACTGGGTCACTAGCCATTCTGACCTCCTGAAGACTGGGTCACAAATGGAGAGTGGGTTCGTATCAGAAGGTGGGTTTTTAATAGAGTAAATACGGTATTTAAAATGAGAAGGTGTCAATCGCAATTTATTTCTGACGCCTGTCTGTATTGTCCAAATGTGTGATACTGAATTATTAGGATGAGAGCATAGTTCATTGGATTTTCAAGATAGCTTTAATTTCACACTTACAAAACTTGCTGGTTTCAAAATTTATATTTTCAAAAGGATCTTATGCCCATAGACTAAACCTGACAACTTCAATGAAATATAGATGCATCGAGTTAAAATTGTTAGAATAGTTGGACGCATTAAACTACGAAAACTCTAAAGAATGTCATTATCTTCTTTGAATCAAATTTGATTTTTGTTCACTAGTAATAATTACTACTTTATTTCATAGTTTTACGTAATTGTTTTACGATTACGTTGCTCACAAATATGGTCGGGGTTGTTATCAAAACGATATAGAAACGTTTAAGACTAGAAATTAAACTATAAAATATTCACTTGAATATTTGGTAGCCTTAATCGCTGTCTTCGCTATCGCTTGATGATGTAGGATCAGCTCGTCGTTGTCGCGTCTAGTAAAACAACATGAAAGAGAACATTACTAAAAACATGATTTCATACTGGAAAAGGAAAAGGAAAAGGAAAAGTAATAGAAATTTCACAATGTACATTTTTTGGAACTGGGAACGGCATCATTTTCCCTGCACCTTCTAATTTGGCTTTCAGCAAATGCATCGTAGAATCCGGAAAGTCTTCCAGTTGAAATGTATTCAGAGACTCCTTCAGATGATTCAAACCCAACTCTGGTTCTTCGAGTAAACCTAAATATAGAATAAATAGACCAAATAGTTACGGAACAATTACTAGTTAGCAACATCAAAGTGTATGTAACGTAATTATAGTAAAACAAGTTTGTAATTACAATGCACGTCAACTACACCAGCGACCGCCATGGCTTTGGATCGGTTGGGCAACTGATCATCGCCAAGTATCTGGTTTTCCAACTCACGGGCGATTTCGAGATCCTTTTTCCTCCGACAGTCGGAAATGAGGACCCTGAACATTGGATTCTTGCCCTTCAACTGAAAAGAAAAATAAAGCAGATTTAATGTGGTCATCATTATATAGTTTAGATCGAATTTACTCAATGTATACTAATATAAGTGTAGTATGAGTTTAACTTACGGATGATGTCCAAAGATGACGAGCAGAATCAAATTCCCGCCGGTTCATGTGATGAGCCCATAAAGCATTAGTTAAAACCAAGTTGCCTTTTTGCTCAGCTTTACGTGATAGCTCAATTACTACATAAGGATAAAGTATAAAAATGAAAAATCAGTACTGAACTCACAGTTGTAATTAAGAAGGAACGCAAAGTATGCAAATACCTTGGGGCAATAGTCCTTCGTCCTTGTTCAACAGAAACATTGTCCCCAACAAGGAAATGTCACCAGAATGTTGCCAGTCCTTATTTTCGTCAGAAAGTTGGTCCACCGCTTTTGAAATGAAATTGTCAACATATTCCTTCCCGCGACCCAAAACTCCGTACGCAATAGTCTGTCGTGCTTTCATGAAGGCACGGCGGTTTAAATCAGGAGTCAATTGCTTTTCAAGTCTAACCAATGTATCCAAATCCCCAGCAAGACCAAGACGCAATACAAGGAAACGTAATGTGGATGGTAGCGGGTGAAAACCACTTTGAAGCATTTCTTGGGCCAATCTTGTAGCTTCTCCTAAACGTTCTACACGTGTCAAACGATCAATAAGAAAAGACTTTTCGGGTACACTAAAGTTGTATGCGTGTTCAGATTCCAATTTTTGCTTGATTTGTAATGCTTTGTCCACATCGCGCAATTCAAGAGCAGTGCGAAACTCCTTCACCAATTGTACTTCCTTAGAACGTAATGGATATCCTTCCCCTTCAATGCCTTTTGATAACCGATCACGTGAAAATTGAGTTGCTTCCGGAACGATGAATGGGACGGGTCGATTATTCTTGCGTAAAAAATCAGCCAAGAAAATCAATAAATCAGCCGACGGTTGTACATTTTCCTCTTGCATTGTTGTCCATACACTCAACGCCTTATCTTCATCATTTTGCTTACCTGAAACAAAATATGAATGTATAATACATATTTAAGACGATTACATTTCAGCCAAAATTAAGTCACATCATCACAAGAGAACACGAAAGCAAAAGAAATTATAAACTCACAGTAAGCCTTAAGGAGATAGAAGTACATGGAATTTCTATCAGCGTCTACGAGTTCTCGGGTTACTTCAATCAAATTTTCCAATTCGCTCACACGATCTTCTTGAAGAAGTCGATTACAAGTAATTTCCAGCTTGTCATTTCTGGCTCTAATTCCAGGAATCTCGAGAATCTTTTTAGCCTGTCTAATTTTTCCGCATTGTATGAAAACAAACAGCAAGTCGTACAGACTATTGACTTCTCCGTGCAAAGAAGTCGATAGATCCATAACTTTTTGAAGCCGTTCGGCGTCGTCAGCTTCAATGAATCGGGCACATAATTCTTGTTTCCACGGCGTACAATGATGCTCTTGGACAGAGGTCTCAAAAAATGCCAGAGCACCACTAACATCGTCGTTTACCATGTGTGCCTTGACGACAGGACCAAGAATCACGTTGTTTGGCTGAACAAATCCACGAGAAACTAAGATTTGAAGTATTTCCTTTGTTTTATCAACGTCACCTTTCTCTGCAAAGGTGTTGAGCAACGCCCAAACTACGTGAGATAGATTTCCCCCACGACCTACATGACTTTCATCTCGCGGTTGGTTCTTCAAAACATTTAATCCTTCTTCAACCAAACCATTTGAGAAAAGTAGCTGAGAATAACGAAGAATTTTAAGGTCATCCATGGTGAACATTGATTTCTTCAGTTCCTATCACAGCAAATTTATTGTGCGTTTGGTTATAAGTTGTTACATTAATAGATAATGAATGGTGTATGTGAATTATCAAATTCTTAAAAACAAATCTTACTTGGAACACTGCACGGGCTTCCTCTAAGCAACCCGAAGCAGAATACAAATCAAGTACGAGTGCTTGTAAACCGGGAGGCAAAACAAAGCCATCTTCTAACAATTCCTTTTTCAAAGCTTGTGCTTTCTCCAACTTTCGCTCTCGACAATAGTTGAACAGCAAGTTCTTTTTAATGCCTTTAGTAGAATTACCAAGACGTTCTGTTACTATCAATAGTGATTCTAAATCTGCTGTAGACTTTTCATCCAAGGCATTGTAGCCCATAGCCCTCTTGGTTCCTTGGAAGTATTCCAATTTACAGGTCAGATCCGACGATGTAAGTTTCGACGTTAAACTCAACACATCCTCGTTGACTTCTTCACCCATGTTAGATTGAATTAACTCAGCTCCGCTATTTGATAATCCAACTCCATTTGCCAACATTTCCTAAATACATGTTATATTTTAAACATAAATTTTTTTATTACAGCGATTGCAATTATACCTAATATAAAAGGATAAAATTCCCAACCTTTAGAACGGGTAAAAGAAGACTTCGTTTATCCTTAAGTCGAGTCGAGTTCAGAAGTTCCATTATAGCTAGACTCATTCCTTCTCGTCCATAATCATCCCCATCAACTCTGAAATGTTATGACAGAATCAGCTATTGTAACGTTGAATTATATAAGTAATCTAATAAAAAATTAATTACCCAAGACTACTTCCAATTTTCACGAAGGCATCTGCTCTTTTTGATTTTACGTATGCATCAACCAAGGCTCGTCGCATTTGCACATGTTGCAAACTCACCCGATACTTCATTGCTGAAAATTCATTTCGAAGCCATATTTTTTATAAACAATACGCCTAAAGTAGAGTATTTAAAAAAGACAAATTACAACTTACCAAAGTTAATTGCAGCATCGAGGTTATCTGAATTGAGGAGAAATTGCATTGCTGCAGGAGTTAGAAGTCCGTCTGGTACTCTAGTGTACGAACTAAGCTTTCCTAAATGAACTTCAAGTGGCTGGTTGTTGTTGTTTCCTACACTCAAAATTGCAGGAATTATGTAGTCTCTCAGGGTCTCGACGCTAGGACTCAGGTCCATCGCAGCCATTGTTTTAACCGCGTCAAGCACTTCCTTTTCTGTCTTGGCCGCCGAAAAGATGGGCCAAAAGTAATGCTGTCTTATCGGTGATCCAGATTCAAACATCGCTTCCAAGATTTCAAAAGCCTTATCCACTTTCTTCAACGACAGGGCCATTTCACAAGCTCTCCCCAGTGCATGTGCATTCAAACCATCTCTTTTCAATTGCTCACAATAGCTGATAATTTTTGCTGTCGGCTGCAAATGTATATATTTAATTTAATATAATATTAAATTTACTACAGAAACTGAATGAAAATCTTTTGACATCGGCATTATCTACAAAGCAAAATCAGTATTACAAATTTACCGTGTCGGCCCGAACCATCTGCTTCACAAAGAAGTTACCAGATGAAGCCATTTCTTCAAACTTAGGAGACATCGGCATCAACTTAAGAATCCTTTAATTCAATGACAAATTGTTATATAGTAAAGTAATATATTTAATATGAACTAAAAGTAACTAAATGATACTAACCTGTACGCAATCTCTTCTTGCTGAACATTTATCAGTTTGAAAATAGTATTGGTTGCATCCTGGTTAAATCCCGAATGCTTCCGAAGATATGGAATAATTTGTTCGACCAAATTTTGCTGTCCAGATTGAGCAAGTATAAAAATGACATTAAAAAAGTCTCTGTCAACAAGAAAAACGTCATTTTCTTGGCAATGCTTAACAATTCGGTGAACATTTTCCATATCGCCCTTCTTTGCATAACCACACATCAAAGTTGTGTAAGTATCGTCGTTTGGTTCCAGTCCAGCTTGCTTCATTACACCAATAATTCCTTCCGCACTCTCCATGTCACTAAAAACAATTCGAAAGTATTATAAATTATACTTTAGTTAGATGACATTTAGTTTCTTACAACCTTAATCCATTATTATAAAATAGAAACGAAAACTAACTTGGCATTAGCGTGGCCCAGTATAAGTGCATTGAAAACATGCTCATTGATGGGTAGTTGTTTCTCTTTCATATGCTGAAGAATTGTGGACGCCCCGTCAATATCCCCTTCTTGACAAAACCGAGCAATGAGTCGTTGAAATGTGACTCGATTCGGTTCTATACCTTTATGATTTAACTTTTCCAAAAACTGACGGGGATCAAACTTGTGTTCATTTTCAAGATAAACACGCAACAGTGCATTGTAGTGGCTGATGTCCATTGGCACATCTATGAATTTACAAAATGATATATTAATTGATTCCATTGAATTGATTCATATTTCTCAAGATTAAAAAAAAGCTCACTCAATTTTTCCATCGTCTCCCATACTTCTGCCACGAGTTTGGTTCGGTTTTCAGGTGTTTCACCAGGAACTAACTCTCCACAACATCGCAGGATCATCAAACTTTGATTACTTGTAGCCTTCTCTTTAAATTCACAATGCACAATACATCAATATATTAATATAATTCAAACTTGGTACAAAAACAGTGTACTACTGCTGTACACATATTATTTTTACCAAAACATAAAAGTTGGATTGAATTAAAATAAATAATATTTATCCGTATAAAAACCAGACGATACTTACTCATATCGTGAATATCACTTAGGATCTCTTCAATTTCTTGTCGACTGACTCGTCCAGTCCGTCGAATCTCTTGATCCATCCGTAATAAATTTCGATCAATGACATCACTCTTGTTCAAACTAAACAATAACAAAAGACAAAAGTAATGAAACGTTTTTTTTTTACTTTATTTGCCAACAATTGGAATTAAAGAGTAGATGAACTACTGAAAAACTTACCCAATTGCGCTACAATGAATATTTTTGAAACCAATAATAGTCGGCAATAATGCCGTCGGAGCATAACGTCGTTTTGGGACACTCGAAGAATATAGTTTTGATTGAGATTGACAAGTTGTCCTGATCAACTGATGAGGTCGAGTCCTCGCGACTCCCTCCAAAATCCGGAACCACATCTTCTTGAACAAACTGACAACTGATCCCTCCGTTGTCAGTCAGTCCGAACGAAATACAAAACTACAAAAGACAGTTTTTATACGGTAACCAAATTTTCGAAAGGTAACGAATAAATGTCACCGGCAGGTATGTTCTGAGGAGGTGCTCAAATGCAAAGTGACGACGAGGACGGAAGAAGATGATCCTTCTTGGTTCCCTCGTGCTGAGCGAATGCGGCAAAAGTAAAGGAGAAAAGGCGTGCTTGTGCTTGTAGCAGCGTGCAGCAGCCAGCAGCGTGTGCCTGAAAAAGCAAATGGGGAATTCACAATTTGCCGTGCAAAACGCAAACCTTCCGAGTGTGCTTGGTTTAGAGTTTACATTTTATCCTTTATTTTGCATTTACGCACAAAAAACCCTATTATACAAAAAATTCAATTTCAAACTCAAAATTCGGTTGAATTGGAAGTCAGCTTTTTATTATGCATGATGATTTTGATGATTGATGATGGATGATGATGATGAAGAATATAATGATGACCATGACATTTTTAAACTGCTTTATATTTATATTCCACTGTAAAAGAATGCAAAGAAGTGACAACGAAGAAAAATAAAAAAAGGATTTATAGTAAAATTTTGAGAATATTAATGTCGTTGAGATTAAACCATAATAATATTCATTACTTTCTTTTATTTGAACGGTAAAGGGTAAACACAATTTTTGGAAACTTAAAGTTTTGTTTGCTATTCATAAATATTTTTGGTCAATACATTTTAAAAGATTTTTCAACGGCAAATCGATCGTTTCATATATTTTATTTTAAAACATTTAAACATTCCAGAGTAAAAAGTTTACATAACATTCAATAATATAATCTTGTAATATAGAATTATTATGTTTAACATACAAATATAAATGATATCTTATATTCTATATTTGAATTAATTTAAGTTGCTAGTGTTAGTTTCATAACAGTTAATTAATATTGGAAATGAAAACAGAAATTAAATAAAAACATGGTTGAATTATATATACTGGTATAGATGAAGAATAATTGAATCAAATAGTTTGGATTTTCTTAAATCTGTATGTCACAGGGAACAAGTGGATATTTTGGCTTTTATATACTCTTCAGATTGATAACTGAAGTAGTTGATTTAATTATTATAGAGAGCGAAATAAAATTTGTTCAATCAGTAGACCCATGAAACTGGGACCCATTGATGATCGGTACTTAAGGCGTCCAATGCCTGAGCCACACGTCGGAACGTGGAATCGAAATCTTCATTGACCACCACAAGGTCAAAGTAAGGCGTGTAAAGCCGTTGTAATCGCTGACTCTCTTCAACAGTATTGCGGTTATCTTCTTCCTATGAAATTTCAGTAAAATTTTTTCTTGGAAAAAGTTGGAATGCAATAATTAAGAGTTAATGGCCTCTATAGAATTATTGCAAACACATGCACAAACCTCATAAAGAGACGCGATCGACTCAAGCGTTCTTGCGCGTCGTGAACTGTAGCGAATCGAACTCATTCTGTCAAACTACATAAACACAACAATAAAAACGACACACTTTGTTAGTTTTTAAAAAACGGCAAACGTTTTAGATATAGATACGTTGCTATTCGTTAATGCGATGGCAAAAATGTAAAGCATCAAACGAGTGGATTGAGCAAGGAACGATATGAGAAGATAATATAACGCAATTTACCCCAAGAGTACGAGAAGAATAACCATGTTGACGGGCAAATTCGTCTTGTTGATGGATTCGATCAGCTCCGGGTGCTGCAAGAAAAACTACATACGGCATGAACTCAGGTGAAGAATGCATAAGTTTGAGCACCGTCGGATTGCAGTCAATGATGCACATCTTTCCTTGACGAATCACATCCCGGATGGCGTCAAATGGAGTTCCGTAATAACATCCATCTTTTTCTCCAAATTCTAAGAACCTGTTGCTGCGAATCCCATCTTCAAATTCTTCTCTAGAGACGAATGTGTAGGTGTTCATCTGCTCTTCTCCTTCCCTTGGTGGGCGAGAGGTCACTGGGAGTACAGCTCCGAATTTATGCGGGTCAGAGTTGAGAAGGCGATTTTTGAGCGTACGCCGTCCAACGCCGCTGGTTCCGATTAACACAAGAGTCTTTCGACGAAACGGTGGCATTCGAGTGACTTCTTCATACATCTGCAGCTCCGCTCGGTCAAAATCCTGTTTTTGGCAAGCACAAAAGAATTGATTGACTTTTTTACCATTATAAATTTTGAAATTATTAAATTATATTTTAAATACTGAAATGAGCAACATACAGAGTTTTGTTTGGCAGTGTAAACACATTTTTTCTTCTTGCGAGAAATTCTTGTACCACAGATCCCAATGGAATGAACAAAATCTGCTTCGGGTCTTACAAAAGCAGCTCTCCGCTCTTCTAATTCCCTAGATGGAATGAGGCCGACAACATTTTCACCCACTTTCTTTGCTTGCCACCAATTAGGATCGGTTTGATCCACAATTTGAAGAATGTCTCCAGTATGGAATCCCAATCCAATTTCCTTGCATGGAAGCAAAGTGTCCAACGTAGGATCATATGAGAACAATGCTCTCATGAAACACTATGTTTGCAAAATTCCATGACACAGTCAATTAGAGTCACGAAATTGCATTTTTTCCATTTCATTTCATTCATTATTATGTAAAAGCAAGGGGTATTGACGACGGCGCTACAGCCCTTGTACCAAAGAACTCTTTGACAAGAAAGAGAGATTTCATTTACATAGAAAAGAAACAACTTTTACCGTAAGCAGAAAAGCAAAAAGTTCATCTCATAAGGAACTTTTTTTAAATATAATTAATCATCATTTGTATATAATACTTACGAGAGTCCTTTGGCCTTCAAAGATAGTGGGCAATATCTGTCTGTTTCTATCGTGAGTGATTCCTACCTGTCTTCCACTTGGAGCAGTTTTGTCTTCTGGTGGAGAACCTACTTTAAGTTGAAGACCATCCCGAGCCTTTGCAATTTCGGATTGTAGGTGCTCGGGAGAGTTGACAGGAACAGAATTCACTTCTAAAATAACATCTCCCACCTTGAGCAGACCCAAACGATCAATCATACCCCCAGAAAGAATTCTTGCCACCACGAGATTTTTCGTCTCTTTGTCCTGTTCCACGGTGACTCCCTGGAAACGAAAAATAGATAAGAAAATAGTCACGCAGACAAACGATACATGTCCTCGCAACGTTGCCTCATGGATTTATTGCCCATTACACCAAGAATTATTCACAAGTGAAAGAGGACAAGAGATATAAGGGAAAGATCAATAGACCAAGACATGTTTGTGTACCAAAGGCTGTCCGGGAGACTTGCGAAGCCCAATGATCCGAATCGGTTGGCCGTATACAACGTTGGATTCATCCATGTCTCCGCCGTTTCTTTCGCCTCGCGCTCCTTTCATCTTAATCTCTTCCCAAGGAGCTTCTAAATTCCCACTGTCGTCCAGGTACCGCTCTGCTATAGTATCATGCGCCTCCAATAAAGCCTATAATCAAGTTTAAACAACAAAAACAACAAATAAAATAAATAAACATCTACTCTGCACAACAATGCAACAATAACAAAAACTCAGTTTCGCATCGATAATCCCTCAATAAATTTTCATTTCTTTCACTTGACAAGTTTGCTATGGCTCATTGCCCGTATGGCTGAGTCTACGCTTATCCAAACAGTGTCAAGTGCCAAGTACTAACCCATGTCCCCACACAATTTCAATGATTAAGATGCAGAACACACGAATTGGCACAGGACCACGTTCACCACTGATTATCGGCCAATTAAGCCTAGTTGACATGCATACAAAATGAATTACGTTTGATATGCTAGAAATGGATAACGTTGCGGGCGAAATCTTGGCAATATGGCAATTCAGATAAACCTAAGTATACGGAACCAGGATATCTCACCCAGATTTTTGTATAGTATGCTATGTGTTATTTCTCTGTATAGAATACGTAGATTACAATCGCATATTGTCCATAAGTGTGCGTACACACTTTACCTTACTTTGTTCCATTGTGTAAGTACAAACAAACTACAAAAACTATGGGAATTGCTTGACGAACACTTACTTTAAAATCTCGGTTTCTTAGGATAGATGATAATTCTTTGGCGTATCTGTTGTACGAACGGTCGTAACGCTGACAAATTTCGCTCGCTGCTGTCACATTTCCCGTGCCAACTGGACGCAAGTTAGCAAATTTTTCCTCCAATTGGTCTTGAACCTGTAATGAGTAAGACATGAAGTACATTAATACTGTCATAAAAGCACTTATATAAATATTTGGATTAAGGTTCCTTCACAGTGGCTCTTAAGATCTTTATGAGCTTAGCACAATGCTGAACTCGAGCCAATTTCCGTGGGCTAATAAACTAATAACACCACGTCATCCGTCTCAAAAATCCATTAAGAACCATTACACAAGTCTTGTGTCACGCTCAGCACACATTTTCAATCAAAACAAAGCCGTACACCTACAAGAAGGCTAAACGTCCAGGCGTCAATTGACTCATGATGAATTTCTCTTGATAACTTCAACTTCAGCAATACAAAATAAAATAGCGCAGCTCCAGCAAATTGAAGCTAGGGTAATTAATAAGGTTTTATTTCTTTGGGTGAAGATAACGATAAACCTAAGTCATTTGAAAGGAATAAAGCTAAAAACAAAGTTCTGTACCAATTTTGGAGTTGTTTACAAGAGTTCGCACTTTCAAATCACATTTCAATTTTGTGAATGGAATGTATGCTGTATGCATTTGCGTCATGAAAGTATTGTTATGAAACTGTTCTACTATGCTAGGAATTTAATCATGGTTTTGGGACTACCATTATTCGAAATATGTAGCTAATGGCAGTTATGTCAAACCGTCAAAATCCTTATTTAATGCATACGATAATGATTATGATAACTTTACAAATTTTAACACTTACTGTTTCAGGGTGTGGCAAAAAAAGTCACAAAATATCTTAGAAGGAATTCCATGTAAGTTTTTCAACCTCAATCACTTGGCTTGAAAAATACTAGTACGTTTGCCCCAATTTGATTCCCACAAATCTTATGTTTTTGCTTTGGCGAAAAATTAATTGGACAGTAAGCTCCGGTTACTGCTTTTTGAAGTGGCGGTAAACTGTCTGTACCAGTTGTAAGATGTGAAAGCGTGAATTGTGTTGTGGAAGATGGAAAAATGATCTGGGCAGGGCTTTGTATTGTATTACAAAGCTGAAGCAGGTGGAGAACGGAAAAAAAAGGTGAGGGAAGCCTCTTTTTCGAGAGAGTACACAAGTACACCCCAACTCATGTACGAAGTACGTTACGAAAAGAATGTCGTAACTGGGGATGAAATGAGACGTACAAAACAAGAAAGACACACCTGTTACTTGTTACACCAAACACGATGATCCCCAATCATCATCCCCAAGTGTTGCGGCATTTTGCCCTGGGGACACTGGCCTCAGTCATTTTTTTAGGTTAGGGTTTTTAGGGGTAATGGGAGACGTGCCGATTGAAGGCCAGCGTCGAAATGCTATTTCTATGCCATGCCGCACATTTGTTTAATGTGAATACGGCACGTTATCCTAAAAATTGAACTTTCGTTTAGTGGTCACGGCTTTTTTAAAAACCCAAACGAAATGGAAAACAATGACTATTTGAATTCTTTCATGACATGAAATGACTTGGACGTAAATGAAAGAAAAATGTTTATAGCTGCAAAAGTAACGTAACGTTGCGGTTGTGATTCACGAATAATGACAATTACAAGCATGAATAATACTCTAATTTGGTTTGTAAAGGAATGAAATGAGTCAAGAAAGAGCAGCAGGGCAGGTCACTAACGATAAAATAAGGTATGCATTAAACATGGAATCTGATTTGTGCAGACTCCAAAAGAGGAAGCATAAATATAAACTTGCATAAACTTTCCTTAGAAAGCTAGAGAGCAATAAAAGGGAAACTGTGTTGGCTCCTTGGCTCTTTCTTTCCTTCTTCATCATGTTGAGAGCCAAGATGACTCAAGCTTGCCAACAAGCTCGTTTTGTTATATACTCCACATTTTTCACACATGAGAAAAAATGAGGTTCATTTCTCTCTTGTGTGCATTTCCGTGTATGGGAAAAGTGGGACTTGCCTTGTTATTACAATGAAGTAGTGGAGAAAGGAGATTTCGTGTATCTCATGTTATTAAGTGAAACAATGGAACAAAACTCATAAAGAAGTGAAAGGCAGTCAAGCAAATGATTCTGCTTTCACCAAAGTACTCACACCACATGAATTTCAAACCCTTGTTTTGAAGAAAAAAGCACTTTTACGAATTAAGCTAACAAAGCTAAATTTATAAGGGTCGCTTAATATTTTCTAGACTCAACTTTTCTAGTACCAACCAGAACTTGGAGATTTTAAAGAGCACATTGTCCTAAAACGAGAATGAAATTTCTTTTGTAAAATAATCTTAAATGTTCTTACATTACCACCTTCTTATACAATGTGTGGAAACCGTGTCCCGTAATGTATGGTATTGATTTGAATATCGTTGAGATCTAATAAGATAATATATTGAGAAATTTGGCTCTTATGAGGAATTTGTAGCATGTATAGTGAGATTTGCAATCCTAAATAAATGTTGATGACACATACTAGCAAATCGATTTAGTTTCTTGCTCAACAGAATCCATGCACAGACTAAATAGGTATTTTTTGAAGATAGCAAACACAGACGAAAGGACGACTGGTTTGTTGTTGAATTCAGTTGCTTGGTCACAGAAGCATGTTACCAACCTTCACTCGTTCGTTCGTATTCTGCACAGATGTTAGTGGTCGCATGAAGTTCATCACGTTTCACGTGGTTTCAGAATTTCTCCTCAATCTGGTTACCATACGTCGCTTTGTATCCTTTCGTCTAGGTAGTGGAGAAAGATGTTTGTTGTTTGCACTATGTTTTGAGGAGCACGAAGATCTTATGATTTCAGGATGTACGCAAACAAATTAATATTGTACAAAAACAGGAAGTAGCTTTGCTATTAACGTGAAGTATAATACGCTGTACAATACGTTGTCGGATATCGTAGATGCAAAAAATCCATATTACTAACAAGGATATCTAATTAACGTGTGAAGAGGTCGTCGGAAGTAACGAATGAACTAATTATTAAGATGACATATGCCTTCTCGACGCTTTCTCTAAAGTAACTTACACGTCCTTTCCTTGCGGTTACTTTTGCTCACTCTGGCGTTTCTTAAGAATTTGCTAACCGTACGAACCGAATCCTGACATGAATTATATGCACACCGACGCCAAACGAAACGGAAAGCATGTCCATGCTGATATGAAATATGAATGAAAGGAGCAGCCAAGAAATTCAAGTTTAACAATAAACTTTTACCATAAAAAACAAACGTGCGTGAAGTCTGAAGTGACATGAACTCTGAACCTGCCTGTTTATGCTTTCAAGTCAAATGTTTGGTTTCCTTAATAGTCTAATTCAAAGTTTGAACTTCTATATTTTAACATTTGATTCATCCAGGAAACGTATTGGGGTCTCTTGAGATTATATTTTTGTGCTCGTTTTTGAAATACAAAAAGTTTCGTGTGACAAATATTTACTTACTTTGACCAGATGCGAAACCACCGGAGACTCCATGAGTGACTTGAGAAAGATAAGGTCAGTGTTTCGCGGATCCAGGGAAGCAATGTGATTTCGTACCGTCTGGAAGGCAGCTGTGGAAAAACAATGAAAAAATATATTATAAAGACTTTGTACTTACTATAAATTTCGAACATCCATTTCGTTTGCCAGTCGTAGAGATGTGGACGAAGTCGTTAATGACATTGCATGAGCAAATTAGAGTTGACGATGACAGATTGCCTTCCGCTATAAACTTCGCACCTCCATATGGCGAACAATGCATGACAAAGAATTGTATTTGTAATCTACTACCTTAGCTAGCGAGAGAAAATTTTCGTTTCCCAGAATTCCCGGTAATACAATTCGAATGTTCGTTTTCTTCTAGTTCTTTTGGCACAGATGTAAATGCTAATTATTTTCTTTGAGCACTGTTTTCCAGTCTATCGCTATTGTGTCCCATTTCATTCATATGGAACCAAATAGAAAAACAGGAATTTATATACAGGCTGCACACACTGTACATTGACTCCACTACTGACTTACTGACTACTGAAACAGGATTATAACCTAATTTGCATACAAGAAGCAGGGAAATACACTACGTTCGTAATAAACATGCTATATTTATGAGATAGCAATTAATATCTCAAAGCTCAAAAGTGAGGTTGTGAGGCTGAACTTAAAGTCCGTGCTCTGCACACGAGCTTAATAATGCCAGCAGCTCATAAATTAAAGTGCATGTTGGTTACAGCAGAGAATGGGATCAATTGTTTAAATTAATGTGATGTTGCAAAACAGTCATTCCAGTAGAGATTCGTGAACAATGTGCAAGATGGTGGTTTCGTATACACAAATACACTAATACACATCGACACCACAGTCAGTATCCGCAGTGGAGAAGAGACGCGATCCGAATGAATAATATTGAATATTGTCTACTATCTCAACCTCATGCTAACTTGGCTAACACCAGGCTTTTCTTTGCTCGTATAATGAGTATAATATAACAACACGACACGAGTACTTTTTGATGAGTTTACTTTTGGACGACGACACGACGCCGGTTGAAGGCGAAGTGACGAACTCTAGGAGCAGAGATATGATTTTCGCCTCTAGTTAGCATAGTTCAGGAGCACTTTCGACTTTTAGTACGTACGTACGAAGACTTACAATACATCTTTTGTATAAGTTTAAGTTGTTCCCATTAAAATTTTATTTCTATTGTTCAAAGATAGTAAACACATAGTAAAGTATTTTTGAAGAGGAAAAATTTGAAAGCCTAAAATGAAGCGCTGCGATTGAATTTGGTAGTTTTGATCAAATTTATGATTATTATACGTAATGTTATACAGTCGTACCAAATGAATTAGGATCTTCATCGCAGTAGTAAGACGCACAAGGCATATGTAACGAACATTGCAAAAGTTGAGAAATTGTGTAGACTTTGAAATAGGAAGGTAATAATTGCGATCATGAAGACTGCAACCAACTTTCGGTTTAAAGTCCGACATTTCAGAATAAATGAGTAAATAATGCTGGAATAAAATTTGAAAACGAAATAAATTCTGTCAAGCGTTTCTTTTTAAATTAATGGCAATTGTAGTTTGGCAGCTGTTAAATAGCAGAGGACATGAATTTTAACAGCAAAACAGAAAAAATTTTATGGTTTTGACTCAGACAGACACATTAGCACTTCGTTTCCAGCAGAACGAATTATGGAACACAGAGCTTATAGAATATAGGAAAAGAAGTGAGCTTATGCCACTTTGCCGGCAGCAGAAAAACTGAACTGCTAAAAACAGACGTATGATTTGGAACGGGAAACGGAGACATTGAAAAGTGCAAAAGACATTTCAAGGCAAAAAGTTTCGAGCATTAGCTTTCGTTTTGGTTTTTCATTCATGCGTTTACTACCTGCATTTCTGTTCGGGTGGAAATAGGTTTCTCGGTGCCCTTGTCGTAATTCACACAAATGGAAAAGCTAGGCCAGAATCTCTTTCACGTCGATGGTCTCAGTGTTTTAGCAAATAGAGCTTGACTATATATTCCGTGAGGAAAAAGAACAGGAGGAGAACCGTAATAGCAGCAAAGCAAATAAGGTAATACTACAAAGTTGGTGTATGCCGGAAACCGAGCCAAAGATCGACCAAAGAGTTAAAGTTTATTTGGAACGAGAGAAACAAAATGTGAGTTGTTGGAAGGTGGAGTATCGAGTTTTTAGAGACTACTACTTGAGATGACACTGGTCCATTGGTACTTCCAGGAAACAAAGAAAGAGAAGTGCAGAAGAAGAAGCTCTTTCTTCCACTTCTCTTTCAATGACGGAGAGTAGGCGAGTTTCTTTGAAAAATGCGGGTATCTTATGTCGTTTTCACATCTCTCTACGGGTCGTCCGAAAGGAAAACGCGAGCGAGCTGTGAGGAAGAGCAGTGCCTTTGCCTTGGTACATTTGCTGGATTTCGTATATACACATACAATAAAGTGCATGCATCCGCCAGATAGATGACTTTGAAGAAGACAAGTGCGACTTCCATCAAGTGCCTGAGTGTGCCATTCGGTCGTTTGTCTTCTCATCTTGGCGTTCAAAACACGACTGACTCTGATTTAGGTTGGTGGTAACTGTGTGTACCTCCTGCTGTGAGAGAGGAAGATGAAGAAGACCAGGCGACGATGGAAATGGACCTTGTTTCTCATATGCATGTGCTCATGCAAAAAGTCTTGTCATATGTGCACATTGCCAATGGGAAGAACATCGTGCCGTCAGCGTTTCGAAGCGGGCCAAGCCATGTCCTGGAAAATATTCGAGCGACAACGCCCAGTGTGGAGGTATTGCAATTGTACAGAAAAACGACAAAGGAGCCGTGTGTGTCGACGATGATTGCGACTAATCAGATTTGGCATGTGCACTCTAGTACATACTTTCCTTACCGTTGTTCCATCGACTCACTTATTGGCTATTCCCCAGCAGCTTTTTTATTCTCATTCTCTCGTACTTTTTATAACGCTTATCTGTGTTTTTTCGGCGTATGATTCTCCAAAAATAGGAAATCTCATTGTGCTGCTGTTCTGTAAATTACCACACACGTACGGATAGTACGACGTAACGCACGCTTCGTGTCACTTCCGTAAACCATAAGTTCATGAAAGGTTTTGTGAGAACGAAAAGCGTGATGCTGCATCACCGCTGATCCGTTTCCTGCCCAACAGAAACCTTTCAATTCTATTCACACATCTCTGAGCAACCAAGTTGACAACAACCTGTCAACTATGTTGAACAAAGATTTTTGCGAAAAATTATTTGAGCGTTCAACGACCGAACGGCATTTAATCCATTCTGTATGCACTATGAGCCACTTCTTTCTACAGAATTTTAGTCAAAGCGACTCATGACTCACGACATAGAAAATCCAAACGTTATAATATTCCTAAAATTCATTTGTAATAGCAAGTCTCTATAATCACACTCAAATAATCACATCTATAAGACCAACATTACATAGTCATTAATGCCTTATTAACTTATAACACGGTTCGCATCCTTATTGAAGGAAAATAGTGACGAGATTTTAATTTGGAACGTTTTAAAAATCGTTTTTATTGTAAAATTATGAATTGAAAAGTTCCCAGGAGCGCAGCTGGGGCAGCGTGCCGGGGCAGCGTGGTCCGCTCGACACTAATTAAAATGTGACGAGCTGTGCCAAGAGTTGGAGATCTCTTTGCTTTTCTTCGGTCTTTGCAGTCAAGAGGTCTCGTGCCAATTTCCTTAGAAAGACAATTTATTGCCACTATTTCTCCATTGTAATGCTTACTGTAGTGTATGAAAACTGCCGTATGAATGCTTCTTGAGTGCTCTGGGCACATACGAAACGAATACGAAGCAATCCTATCCTCCCCACCAATCCACAGTTCCAAACCATTGGAGACAAATGCAGAGCGACATTCTCAACATTCCTCGTGCACAAAAGCGTACACCAATACCAACCCTACTACAATTTAGGCCACACTGCCAAAATCACTGCATATGGCACAAGCAGTGATTTTGCTATCGCTAGTAACTTCTATG
>JABASF010001956.1:0-17837 GCA_019776145.1 Harlomillsia oculata
TGGAAGAATAAACGTGGTGTACTGTCCAAAAGGATTCATAAAATAATTTAGTATATTAATAGACATAATATAGTGGGAAAGCAATTGAAATCATTCACCATCTGCCCTACATACTTAATACTAATACACATACAAGGTAGAAACCGACACAATATTTTATGGCATTTGAGGAATTTTAGTAACAATGAAATGGCATTGCATTGTAATATATAAAACAGGAACCCCAGCTTGTACTTTGCTTGAGATTTGAGACCATGTGCTGAGTGTACCATGAAGTCTGCCTTGTGCCCCCATGACATGCTTTCAAATATATTTTAATAGAAAAACAGTTGTAAAGCATCACTAATCGTCAATTTGCACTCTGGTGTTAATCGCTCGGAGCTGATAAGAACTTTCATTATTCGATTTCATATTAATATCATATACGTTGATCCTACAGAATTCGAGTCCTGGTCAATGTGCTCCTGTTTGCCTAAATTTAAATGTTGCAAGGTGAATTAATCTCATGAAACATGAAATCGAATTGATTAGTGATTTACATTTTTGATGTATAGCTTACACGTCTGCTACTGTTTGACTCGCGCTTGTTAGTAAATTCCTGAGCACAAGATATCATTTCAATCTCTGTTAGATAGAGAAACATACTTGACATTATTATAGTGACATTTGTCCAGTGAGTCAGTTACAGGGTACATGTACAGGTACAATGTAACATAATTTCAGATTCATAAGTTGCAGTTGTAGGTTGCCTTGCGCCCTCATGCTTCCCCACAAACCGATGTTAGCCAAAGCAAAACTGAATAATGTGTATGCTTTTTGTTTTCATTTTTACGAGATTCGACTGTAATTTGTCCAAAGTGCTTTGCTATCCTGATCATTATAAAGATTACAAATTGCTTTTGAATATATCTGGCTGCTTTTGAGGTTGTTTTATAATATGGCTACTACCAGAAAATGAGTATGCCATCTCCTGCAGTACATAATGTGAGATGGTTTTTACTTTTTTCTATGTAGCTTGCGGTTTGATTTACGAGTCGAGTCACAATATCGTGTCATGGCTCTTATTGTGTACTCAAAAGAAGTAAATATATTTCACTGTGTTATTTATGTCGTCTAGTAGCTACTGAAGTTGGTAGATTTAATTGTATGGATTTTGTATTAGATATGATATTAGATATGCAGCCTAAATAGATATTTTTGAAGTTTTATAACGCTCGGGTCCTGCTTATGGACTGGACTTGACTAATCCTTGTGCCAATAGGGAAATTTTCCATTCCAATTAATAGAAAAATAGCATCGATGATGAAAGTGTTCAAAAGCGGCAGGCCATTGATCATTTTCATAACTTTTGAATATTTATAATTCCGAGATTAATGCATAATATCTTAATTTTCCTAGTGAATTAGTTAGAGCCTCGCACTTGAGCAATATGCTAAACGCGTTCATAGTGTTAACGCCAACAGCCACTTGAGTTAGTTGGTTCGTCTTGCATTCTTTATGTGTACGCTGTATGATTGAATTCGTGGCATTTACCGTGCATATTTGCGTTGTCATGCTGTCAATCAAGCGACAAGTGCTATATAACTAAATGATATTAAACATTCCCTTAATAGTTTCGTTAACATAAAACTGTACGCGTAGTAAGTGTGGTATTTCGAGCAATGACTTAATCGGGAAATGACGATGACGGGTTTGTTGTGTGGCTATCATGTTGATTGAGTTTGAAACATTTATGTTCGATTTGTAATTTGTCTAATCTGCTTAGGTAATTTTGACTATCTTGGTTTGTCTTACAAAAGCGTGTGAAATACATTAATATGTTATCATTTATTACTGTAGCGATTATTTATGTATGAACTGATACTGAATGATAAATGTCCATTTAAAAAATAATTTGTGTTTGCAGATGAAAGAGATGCCATTCAAAAGAAAACATTCACCAAGTGGGTCAACAAGCATTTAACAAAGGTGAGTGGAGCATTTTCTAGTATATTACGTTGGCAAAATACTGCAAATTACGCATTGCTTGTTGCGGGATACGGGATGTTTTCTTCTTCATGAACTCAAATAGCTGTACTCGCTGTACTTTTTTTGTACTTTATTAGTTTCATGCAATGGACAAAATAAGTTATGTACGAAGAAATGAAGATGTGCAGTAACTTCGTAACTTGTAATTATACTACGCTTTAAAATTATATGCTAATGTGGTGGAAGAGGTCTTTGGAATAAGTTAGGATAGTAATATTATTACTTATAGTAGAAAGTCACTGCGATTCAAAATGTGTTTATGTACAATATTGTTTCTTGAAGTCTGAATTAACTTCAGTGAATTTTTTCAAAAGATTGACGAAAAGCCGAATATGATACTTTTGGTATTTTCTTTGTTTCATGACGAAGAAAAAACTGCTTCGTGGACTTCATGTGTGGTCATAGTTTTGAGAAACAGCATGGCAAGTATGACACATCTTGTTGCTATTGCAGCATAATATGTTACAGACGATGCTGTGAATTAGTGGGCCAGAAAGCCAGAATCCATTCGCATTCGACCTCCCTTGTTAGCATCGCGAGAAGAGGTTCTTCGAGTACTGTGGGGCTACTTTCACTAGTCTAAGTCCTTATTTGGAAAATTGAGGTCGTAGAACCGTCGTTAGAGAATTTGGTTGTCGAAATATCTGAGTGGACAGAAACATTTTACGAATGTCTGTTGTAAATTCGTATAATGCCCGTTTTTTCTACCACAATGTTAGTTACTCAAAAATGCTGCTGGGCAGTGCAACGTCAATACAATTGCATTTCAATTGACTCCACACATTATCATTAATCATCATTTCATCAATATCGACCTGAACTGACGTTGCAAAGTTTGGGATGTATTTATCCAGCTACGCTGTAGCAGTCAATAGCAATAATTTTCGTTGGAACATTCTTTATAGTAGTGTCATGCTAGAGTATTTGATTTTTCAGAATAGTATATTAGTATGAGATCAATGAGATATAATTAAATGCTTGTGGAATATTAAGAGTTCTTAATGTAAGGTCATGAAGTTCTTAATGTTGGTGCACTTATTAGGTGATAGCTATATGTCATTCAATGTGGTCACAACCATTATAACATCTATGGTACTTTTTGTCATGTGCTATCCTGATTGTAATTGTAATGTCATAAGTCTCATAACATAACGGACAGGCAATCAGGTTTGAGTGGTCTCATTCTGGGAGTGTAGACTTGGGAATCCAAAAAGTGACGTGCAATTTCCTGTGAGTATTCTGATGGATTCCACGGACAGGAATGCTGATAATCTGATGCTAATCGGACTTTGAAATAAGATGAAAATTGGCTTAATCAGGATAGCGTAGTAATAGGATCTACCTAACACGAGGTTGAAATTGGAATTCCCAGCATACGATCCAGTTCATTATTTGTACTTCTTTCGATTGCTTTTCGTCATTTGGGTTGGATTTCAGTATTATTATAGCATCAAAATGTATAATAGATAAACACCCAAGCCCAATGCATCGGCTTCTTATTGAATTAAAGTACTACCTAATTGCCGTTAAAAAGGTGTTTATGTACTTCGACTTGTGAAGCAGGAGCATCAATTTACAACATGCGAGTGCTTTCAGTAGTAAAGCTTTCCATTTTATTAGTCTTAAATTAAAGGTTATGTAAACTAACATCATATATGATAAAACAACAAAAGAAGAGACACTGTCGCTCGCAGATTTGTATTCCGATGTAGTCGTAGTTTTAGAATGATGTGGCTTAAATAATTTTTTGTATGGCCTCCGGAGCTCAGCTTAGCATTGCAGGTTGACGTGTGGGTGGATGCTTGTTCAAGTTCCTATAAGTGAGGCAAGAGTCAAGGTTGTTTCTTAGGTATATTTATTGTTATAGTGCAAAAGTCCTCCTGAATGAGACACTTTGTTTTTTGACGAGAATCTCCGCTCCTCATGGAGGAACATCCTCAGTGGAATCATGTGTAATTACGAAAGGGCGGAGTATCCTTACCACGAGATGTAAACTTGAATAGACCTTGAATTTTTTCGATTTATGTTATTCGCATAGACTCTATTGAAATATGTTCATTTTATTTTCTGTGAGAACTATTACTTTCTACTCTGCATTGGGTTTGTGTGATATTACATATTATAGTAATACCATGGGATAATGGGAGACAAGCTCACTTTAATAGAAAAAGCTGAAGTCTACATAACATATGGCCCGTGTCATTTTCTCCTAAAACTCGTAGAACGTTTGTACGTTACATTGTTAGGTGCTTCAATTTTTTTCAGCCACTGAAGAAATTTCAAACATTGTCAAATCATTGAATTTCCTTTTCGATGACGTTGTCGTTGGACAACCCTTTACAATGTAATTAAATAAAAAGATTTAATATTATAGTTACCAATTATTATAAAATCGAAATATGACTGGACCGTGTGCTGAAAGTGGTACTACGGAACAATGTGCATCCAGAGTCCATAGTCCACAGCACTCGTGCTCCGGTGTCAGTATTCGTATTCGCGTGCTGTATTGTGTTGTTTCTACTGCACTGCACGTGCATGACACTTGGCTTCTCTAGATAGCTTTCATTTTTTGCTGCTATACACATCTTGGTATGAACAAGCATGGCTTTCTTCGGGTCGTTGTGTAACCTCACGAAAGCAGCCAATGCTAAATATCCGATTGATCGTTCATAGCAGTTATATCATAGGGTATGCAACAATTTAAAAATCAAGTGTTTTATGTAGACAGTGGCTCTAGAAAAGCAGGAAACTAGGATTATCTTTCGTAAATGAAGGAGGCTCTCCCGGCAATTTGTTTTAAATTAGTTCGCTTGGTATGCTGATTGATATTATACGTAAGGACAGGACATGATGATTACGACAGACATTATGACGGTTCGTGAAAATAGGTACTATATGCAGTACTACTCTTGAAACTGTCGGCGTTCAGAAAACACATTCACAATTGTTGCACGATTCTTCAAAAGTATCAAAGTTTGCATAGAGTTTCTTTGCCATTGCAAATAACACATTCAATCACAACAGCAAATACGTAATTTATATTGTTTAATATTTAATACTACATTACTGCGCCACACGTGTTTGTCGTAGGCGTCGGAAATTGAAGTCTATGTCCTTGTTTTGTTACAGAAGCCTTTTGGTCATTTTAGTCGTTAGTTTTGACAAGCAAAATTAATTCCCATGGTGAATGTTTGTGTCAGACAAGTGTGGTGTGTTGACTATTGTGAGCGTGTGTTAGTGTTAATTGCATGTCTCACAGCTTTATCGAGGGAACAATTTGTAATAGGAGCACTATCAGTATCTTCTGATGCCATTGGAACAAATTTGCTTATTAGGTTCTTCTGAATTCCTGATGAAACCTTCGTTACGGTAGTATTATGTTCCGTGATGCACAAGGAGTAAAAGTAAAATAGTTGAAAAGGAAAAAAATGGCAAATTTGAATGGGCGAATGGCGAAGTTGTCGTAAAAGGATTGAGATGCTTTGTGGAGTTGTTATTAAATGTGGAGGCGTTCAATGAAGATCACCATTCCAAATTTGGAATTTGGGTGTGGGTTTGTTACACCAAAGGAGTATGTGTGCATATGTCTCCCAAGTGGAATAATGGGTAGTGGAGCAGGAGTGAAAGTGTAAAGTTCCTGGGCCTCACTCCTCTGCGGATGCCTCATAGCAGCTCAACCTGAAGCTGACCATATCAGCTTTGCTTTGTGGCTCACTGATGTCATCATTTGGAATTGCGAAATTTTTTCTCTACATCATCCTACGCATTCCACACCAGGCCTTGTTGATTGTCACTGTAGAAAATAATGACTACTTAAATGACTGCTTATAAGAGAGCTGTAAAATCATTCCGCATGTTCGGAAATACGTCCATGTAATCATTTTTTTAGAATTTAAAAATATTTCGTAAATGAAGTCGATTGAGCTTCTAAGAAATAATTTGTAAAATGTGAGCTTGTCTTCCCGCTGTTAAACATGCTTTGAGCAATAACTAAATGTCATGCAATTAGCGAATTTAACGACGTGTCTACAAATTATCACGACGTTTTACAGTGTTCTCCGACGAATGTATTGCATTGCTAAGTACTCCTTCAGTTACGTTAAGCATTAGAGTCGTCTGGATGTTATGCCGCGTATAATTTATATGAATAATGGGCGGTTTAATGAGCGTCCTGAAATAATTTCGTATGCAGTTCGGGTTTTGAAGCATCATTAATATGAAATATCCATCTGTAAGTGAACACTTTTGTTTTTTCCTGTCTCTCTAGGACTGGAGGCGGACTCAGGTAACCAACGGTTGTTTATATACTTCTAAAATAATTTGTACGACTAAATTGCACGAATTGAGAAATTAGCGTGAGAATAAATTCCACGGAGCGTAAATAGGTGTACGTACTGTTTCGGACTAGGGTTCGTGTTTTTTTAACGTGGATATCTATTTTTGACGTTGTTCCCTTTTTAGACGTATACTTTTCTTCACGTGTGTACGGGATCGTGCCTATGCGATGCCGTATCTGTAAGTTTCTATTTAATGCTCTCTGTAGTAATAGAATTCCTTTCGAAAATGCAATTACAGTATTTGCTAAAATTCTGATTATGTTTACATGCTCCTTTTTGCTATTGCTTAAAGAATGCGTACCATATGCTTTAATTTAATTTGTGCATTACCTTTTATAATATAGGTTGTTTTGTTGGAAGTTGTAACCTCACGAAACTGATGTGATGAGTACGTTAAAATAAAATGATGATCTAACTTCGTTTCTTCATTTCCTAGTGTGGAAAACGTGTGGGCGACCTGTTTGAAGACCTTCGAGATGGACATAATCTCGTTTCATTGCTGGAAGTCCTTGCTGGTGACCATCTGGTATGTTTTCATGAATTTTCCCACGTTGTGACATAATTTGGTCACGAAATGCATGAGTTGACTAAGAAAAAGTAGTAGAATAACAAAAAATATTTATATTTTAGCCAAGAGAAAGAGGGCGGATGCGGTTTCACATGATTCAAAATGTCGAAACTGTGTTGCAATTTCTGAGATATCGGAAGGTAACTTTTCATTAATAATGCCTCTACTTGTAAATAATCGTGCCCGAGTTTGTTTATTTATTTATTTCATGTTGATGAATTTCTGTAGATTAAGCTCGTCAACATCCGAGCTGAAGATATTGTTGATGGAAATCCGAAGCTAACGTTAGGGTTGATCTGGACAATCATCCTTCACTTTCAGGCGAGTTTTCGTTTTTTTAAAATTGCGTTCTAAATGTTGATGAATGTTGCTGAAACCATATCAGTAATAGCATTTTGATGAAACATCGAACTGAATTTTTTCACAATCTCACAAAATAGTCATGGTATACACTTGCATTCTTCATTTGTTCAAACATGTGGGAACTGGTATTAAGCATTGGAAAGTTATTATTTTCACGATGTGACCGCCTCGTTTGGCGTGCTACAAGGTTAAGTCGTATATTAGTCATGGTGTTAGCGAGTGCCCACTTATCCACTTGTTCACTGGTCAATTATATAATAGTAGTAGAAGTTGTCTTGTTTAGACCTGTCGGCGAACGTAGGCGTCAAGGAAAATGCAGTTCAGTTGTCCGTCTTGATCTACTAGTCTAGTTTATTGTTTGATCTAGTAACAACCTGAGGGAATGGTGGAATTTTTTTGAACTATGTTTTTGAACATAAACAAAATCTTATGTAGTACTTCATTTTATTCTACTGTAGCTTAATTTATAACTCCAAGTGTAAGCGACCTTCAATTTTTTGCCGGTGGGAATTTACAAAGGGCGGACGGTTAAACAGTAGGGCGTTAAAATTGAGAATTCCTTGTTTTTTGGATGTGTAACAACAACAAAGACTAATCATGTGCAAAATTTCCTTTTTTTATTTTTCATGCGTCCTATTCTTATTAGAATGAAAATGCCTTTTAGATATTTAATTAAAATTAATAAGATTATATAATAACTGTGCATTTGGGTAATAGAAATAAGATGCTGACGGACAGCAAAAACTTACGTATGATCTGGTTCTTTCTCCGTACGTCTGCCTTGATTATACTTTTCCGCCAGTTGGTGCAATAATTAAAGAGTACTTTGACATAGTGTAGTTGCATGCACGTCGTCAGGTCACAACTAAATATTCAGCAACAACACTAGTGTTATTCTCAGGATTGTTTAGTAACCTCTTTCACTGAATGTTGTATGCTCTTCTGAAATTTACATCAAAGAGGAATGAAAACGTTGCATAAAATATGCTTGGAGAGTGAATTTCAGTGCTTAAGAATTACGCGATTAGAATTCAGGGATTCCTGCTAATATTTAATAATATTTTGGGTATACACGCACGGCGTCAATTTTTTTTAGTTCGTTTATGTATCTAGACTGATTACTAAATATAGGTTCGACTGAAGCTGTTTTCATGACGGTTTTTATCTCAAATATTGGAAGATATTCGCATGTGTTTGGGTGATAAATATGATTATTTGACATCAGCGTAATCATCACTCCTTTTTTGATTCTGTTATTTTATACAGTTGCATGTACGTGTTTATGCAGTATGCAACTGAATTGTTATAGTTTATTTTTATTAGTGTGATTGTTAGAAAGACAACATGTCCAGAAATGTTTTAAATTTGTATGCATTATTTCTTAGACATACCCGTTCTTCAAATAACACTAATTCTGGTATATCGTTTTCTAAACCGGAATGTGCTGTTGTTTCGCGACTGAGTTCCAGTACTACCAAAATTACTCAGACTTTTAAAACTACTACTAATGGCGTACCCACAAATTCTGCCATTTCACGTAATTCTATATCTGAAGATAATTTGATCAATGAACATACAAGTAGTGATCTTGGAGCTGTGTCAAATTGTAGTCAAAATTTGGAGAAAAGTCGTTTGTCATGTGAAAGTAAACACGATGGCAGTGAAAGTGGTAAGGAAAGTTCAGATAAGAAACAATACAAAGAGAGACGGCGTCGCTTACCATGGATTTTAGCTGGTGTCTTTAGTGCAACCACATCAGCGGTGTCATTGCTGTCTTATCCCATGGAACAACAGTTAAATGACACTGAGACGTTTCTTTGGAAATTCAGCTCATAATGTACGCTCCGACGTATTACGATACGTCTAATTTTTCCTCTATTATTATAATTAGTATATAAATAAAATATGATTTGATAAGCTGCTTAAAATATATGAACTATCATTGACTCTGACTCATATAAAATTTCAACATGTAAAACACGTGTAGTAAAACACGATTTTCAATTTTAATATCTTGTATGCAGAATCAGTTAATAAATTATTCAGTCATTCGCGCTACGGCGTGGTTGTTAAATTCCATGTGAGAGTGAGAATAACGATGTGCTATCGCGATTTGGTTGAATTGATATATTCTTCTGATGCCATTTGATTATTTATGGTCGGTGATACGATTTTTCGTTGTTTATTATCATTATCACGATTAAAATGGTTCAGATGTTGTTCAGTTTGCTAAGTATTCCTTTATCAGGTTATTTGTTGTAAGGTTTAATGCTCAAATTAGTTCATAGACAATCCGATACAGTTGCAAGTTGGTAATTAACAATGGTGTGAAGCCCGAAGAACTGAGGATTCATATGATTGAATGACGAGTGAGTATGAATATCGCATCAATTCCACTCACCGTGAGGTCAGGGTTTTTTTTGTGGTTTTTGAGCTTTGTTTTTTTGGACAATGCTCAACTTGTATGCTTTGTTTTTATCTGATTCACTTTATGATAGACCTCATTAGATAGTAATGAACACCATTCCAATACACAGCAAACGACGTCTTTAACTCACATTTCATTTCATGGAGTTCTCCACACCATCTGCAAGACAGTGACACGGTGCGGTTATCTCTAGTTCTCCCATTTTTACCTGTGTGGTTCGGAATTGACCCCAATATAAATGTCCTGTTCGTGTTACGTTATTCGGATGTGATTGTGCTGGGTTGACAAGTCAAATTGTTCTATACAGGCATTAGTAGCTGTGCTAAAACTGAATTAATGTTTCATTTCAAAGTGAGGGAAGTACCGAAGCCCATTAAGCATGTACAGTAATCATGACTTGTGCTCTATTGTGCAACGTACATTTTAGATGTGCCAATCTAGATTGGACAATAAAAGGCAAGATTCAGTGGATTGCGATTGTAGGAGTAATGTCTGTGCTCGGGAGAATTGAACTTATAGGTGAAGCAACCTGCAGTTGCAGAAGGTAAACGGAAGGGTAGACCGGATAACAAAGGCTGCCACTTCCAAGGGTGTGGGGGGTGCGGGCTGGTCAAAACTAAGGTGCATCTTCCTTTCGTCATTCGTCTGCATGATGATGAAATACGTGGAAATACAGGATAGAGTTGGTATGTGTGCCAGGTGCCAGGATTACGCTTTTAGATGGATTCTTCACTGCAATTCACTTGTAGCTGTAGCAAAGATTGGGGGCTGTGCCGGTGCAAACATGGCCTTCCACAGGTGATGTATCTTTCATGTAGGGTTTCTATGAGATTACAGTATATACGAGCAACAAGTCCCCCGTTTATTGACTTGCAGTACTCATTGTACTGCAAATCTCAGGTGTTTTCTAATTTATGTTTGTGTTGAACCGAATGTCAACTTGTGTTCAAAGTTTTGAGCAAACTTGGAACATTGCAAATGTGCCTGTTTGTAGTTTTGTTTATCAGCGAACAATTGTGTTCCTCAGTTTGTGATCCAAAAATTCCTATTCGTTTACCATTCTAGGATAAATGTTCATTTTACCAAACCATACCTATTACAATTTCGCTTTATCGTATAAACTGATTCTCTAAATCTGACATGCAAACCGCTCATTTTGCATATGCTTTCCCTTTTTCCAAGTTCAATGTTGAATATGAATTCAGTTTAAACAATACATTTGATTTGTAAGTCATAATATTAGGTTTCGATTCATTTTGCAGTGATTGAAATTATTAATCGAACCACTTTATAAATGTTTCTGTCATCGTGGTTTATTTAACGGATCATAGTTCTTCTCAACAGTTTTGTCTTGTTAGGAGTAGGAATGCAGACAAACTAAATGACATTGAAGTGTGTTAAGGTGCTAAAGCGTGCTCCTTGTCTGCAAAATAACTGCGAACGCATATACCTTCAGTTATTTTTAGCCGATGAGCGAAAGGCGATGAGCTCAACTTTAATTTACAGGTAGTGAAGGTAGGCAGTATCAGTTGTTGGATGAAGGTTCGTGAAACGAGACGGCTGAATGCTACCTTGTGTAAAGGGATTTTTGTTAATGCAGTGTGAAAGTCATGTTGTATTATTCAAACTGTTGAAATTACTATTTCGAGTTTCTACTAATGAAGACTGATTGGTAAAACTAGTGTTGATTGTGCGTATATATAAAATGGTAGTATGTGAATATTACCATTTTGAGTCGTTGACATTGAGTGAACTTCTGTGCGTCGAAAATAATAATAAGTAATAAGTAATAAGGAGAAATGTCAATGTATCAATTTGTCCGCGGTCCACGCCTGTTTATTCAGGCTGCGAGGGAGGAAAGTGATCCTGATAATGTGAATCAGGTGGACGAAGAAGAAATTTTTGAATATCGAAATCATCGACAAAGCGATCCGGATGTAGACGGAAATGATGGTAATATTCATCGAGTTCATACACAACGAATCTTCAATACGGAATCTCATGGTACAGCTTCTGCTCAGGCAAAGGTCTCGCGAAAGGGAGGCTTGAAATCTATTACCCGTAAACTTATAAGAAAAACAACTACTCTGACCCGAGGAGAACAACGAACTGTTACCGAGAGTGTAGTGACACAGACCGGAAGGGATGGTGAGAAAATCGGAAGTCCACAACGGTTTGTGACCGAACAAGTTGTTTGTTCTCCGTGGGGAATAGATACTGATGAAGTTGACAGTGCTACAGTTCAGTCTCATGTCAACGGAAAATTAAGAAACACAAATCATTCGACGTCGGAGGTAATCTGACACTAACTAGTCACTGACTGACCAATAATTCATGACTATATAAAGATATTGTACAGAATTCATATTTTTCGAATATCAAAGTTGTGAACATAAGAATGAGGGGTTTTACAGCAGTAATGATGTGGTTTGAGCAACATTCGATGTATTGTCAATTGACAGCCATTACATTTTTTAACAATATTAATCAACTATTGTAGATTTCGGACATTGTTGTTGGTATGGAAGAAAATGTTTCAGCAAAGGATGCACTCTTAAAATGGGCTCAAAAATCTACTGCCAAATATCCTGGAGTCAGAGTGAATGATTTCACGAAATCGTGGAAGGATGGGCTTGCCTTTAATGCCATTATCCATCGAAATAGGTAAGCTTTGGTATTTCAAACTGTTGTAGAATTACGTTCCTGACACTAAGTTAAGGATGGGCTGAAAGTAATAAATGCCATGCATAAACTACAAACTGATTTTTCACAATTTACGTTATGATCGTTGTTCTTCACTTATTTACTAGTTTAGACTCAACTTAAGTGATATATGTCCAGTAAAATAAAACGTAGCATTGACAACTGTATAAATTCAATTAAAATGCTTCGTTTTTGTACTTCTTTAGACCTGATCTTATTGACTGGCGTGGAATCCAAAGGCGCAATCCGCGGGAGCGACTGGACACAGCTTTCGCGGCTGCGGAACGCGAGTGCGGTGTCACACGCTTGCTTGATCCTGAAGGTATTGTGTTTGTATCTCTATACTTTTCTTTTCTGGGTTCTTTTTAAGGGTCTTTTCTGTCTTCAGAGTTAAGTTATCACTGGTATGCCATATTACGATATTACTGTTTCATGAAACCCATACAATAGAATCTAATTCGGTGTAAAAAGTATAAGATCATTTGTATAGTTTATTTTAAAACTTAGGCTCGTTAACGTGGTTTCAATTTGTCGAAAATTCCAGATTGCACATTATGTATTAGTGCTAAAAGTGATAATGTAGCGTGTTTGTAATTTGTTCTGATAAATGAGCAACTTAAAAATGAAACATCCGCTCATTGCGTTTCATCTTGTTTAATGAATTTGTCAAGGTACGACTTGAGTGTTGCATGGTTGATTCCATTTTTGGAAGTGTTCAGCTGCGAAGATGCCGTGAGTAAGTGTACGGCTACATCCTTGACACCAATAATTAAGTACCATTGATGGATGTCATTCATTTCGTGCACACAAGAATTTGTCGGTGCGATAAGTGAAATACACATGCTAATGTAAGCACACATTGACCACCCTGTTAAAACACATTTTTATGCAACTGTGGCTCAGCAATACCACGATTGTGTAATTTCTTGTCTCTGAAAATTTATATTCTAAAGCGCCTTGTACATTTTTTAGTGGTAATTTAGAGGTCTCGTCTTCAATGGCGCTCTTGGGGCAGTATGAAACGATCTTCCTCCGTAGTAGTCTTCCATCAGTATGCTTTAGAAACTTGTCTGGAGTGCTTTTGTATTGACTCTATAATAAATAGTGTAAAAAGATCCATTTATGCACGCTAAAAAACTTAGTTTTCACGCAGTTCTAGCACTCATTTTCTGACTGAACTAAGAACGGAGGCCTTACTTGCAATGTTGTAATGACTAGTATCGCATGTATTGCACATTGACACATTGCTTGTTATATGGCATTGTGTACCACAGAACCACAGTGCACTCAAACATTAAATAGAATGCTACAAGTGAATGAAGTGCATAATGCTGGATTTTGTACTATGGCTTAATAATCATCAATTCGGTTGCTCCTTATATGGCAAAAACTCTTACCCCGTTGTTGTTGGCCCATCTTTCCTTCTGCATTCCAAGTTATACGTACGTACTGATTAAAGCGTATGTCGATACAGTATTGTGTAGATATTATTTGAGTGTACTGAGTTCATATGAGCCACATTGCCGCTGCTGTTGAAAGACAATGATTTATGAACTTCGATTTTCCTTTCTGATTACATAGTGGCTTGAAAAAGAAACGTACAATGAAAAAATTCTTTGTTGCTTTCGTTCATTATCGCAACGTTTCGTTATAACACGGGACCCGTGATCAGAAACTTATGGATTCTTGATGCGTTGTATATATTAAATTATATCAAATTTAACAGATTAAATAGATGTATGTAATTGACAGCGTTGTATTATTATTTTGTCTCGTTTACGATGAACTATTGTGAGTCTAGGATATTTTATGCTAAGCTGTATAGTTTTAATAGTCTGCCATTAATGGAGATGACGTAGTTGTGCTAGTACCTGAAATTTGTATTCGAGGACAGAACCTTACTGAGAGTGGCACTTGTTGTCTCGTCGACAGCGTGTCAATCAATGATTAATGTGATTTGTCGTGGATAATCTAATGACATCTGCATAGGGAGACTTTTCAAACTGATGGACATGGCTGAGACCTCCTTAATTACGATATTTAGTGGGTCATTTATGCCTATACCTTTTTCGGCCGACGTGTGTAATCTTCATTTTTAAGCGTTGAACTTTAATCTTATTCTAATGTTTTGTTATACATCTTTTCGGCATAAACATACAACTTTCTTCGTCGTCCATAACTCAAGTTCATCATTACCTAACATTAAAATTCATTTTCCATATGTGATAAAATAACTCTGATTGTCGGAATGTACTTTTACCATATTATTACTGTATTACGATTTCTAAGTAGACTGTTGAAAACTGCACTATCGTATAATTATGTATGATTAAATTTTTCTATGCGATTTTGTCTGTAGACGTGGACACGCCTCAACCTGATGAGAAGTCACTGATTACATACATTTCGTCATTGTATGATGCCTTTCCGGAACCCCCGAGACTTCATCCGTTGTACGACACTGTAAGTATTATTGCCATTTTGATGCTGCTATAGAATAAAGTTGTTCTATTAAGTTTTGGAAATTCTAAATACACAATTCAAATTTCAATAATTCAATTTATGTTCACGTCATGCATCACTTTACTGGAATTTACATTTTGTTCATTCAACAATAACCCCATTGATATTCATTGTGCACGTTACAGGATTCTCAGAAGAAATCTGATGAATATAAAGAAGTTGCGAATTCTTTGTGTTCATGGATTCGTCAAAATGTCGGCGTTATGCAAGACCGCCATTTTCCAAATTCTTTGTCGGAAATGCGCAAAATGGCTGCTGACATGAATCGTTTTCGCGTGGAAGAGGTTCCTTCGAGACAGCATGAAAAGCAACGAATTTCGCACCTATTTCGTGAAGTTGAAGTAAGTATATAACTGTAGTTGTGATAAGTACCAACCTACCAGCACATAGAACGTATAATGTCTGGGTAATCAACAATCTAACTTTACCGTAATAAATAGCAGAACTCTATATTCAGTTCAGGGACTTAAACGTTTTTCAATGCAATAATATCGTATGAAAGCAGTCTGCTGTAATGAGAAAAATGAAAAATAATCATGAAACCGAAATGGTTTAACTAGGTTCTTTATAAGGAGGTAGCGACGACTAGGGTTGTTCAACCATTTAATTGCATGAGGCAAGTTTTTTATACTTGCAGTGCATGTTCTCGTCTGTCATAGTCATAAGTATAAGTACCGTATTTGAACGCATTATGTTTTATATATTTTTATAATGGGACGCTGCTGAATTCTTGAAATAATGGGGTGGACGCGTTTATGCTGACGTCCAAGGTCCAAGCGAGGCTTCAAGAATCTCGACCCGATAGAAAACAAATGATAGCTATGATTATTTTGCTAGTCAATGAAAACAATAATAATGATAGTGTGATTTATAATTGGACTATGAATATTGTAAATTTCGTGAAACTAATATATTTACAAAATTTGAATAGAAGCACTTTCGGGATGGGGAGATTGACCGGGACTTGCACATTGATGCCATCGAAAGGAATTGGCAAGTACTGATGATATCGCATCAAGAGAAAGATCAAGCCATCCATGAAGAAATAAAGAAGCTCGAAAAATTGCAACGTCTTGCTGAGAAGATCCACCGGGAGGCCAAACAGGTGGAAATTCGACTCGACGAGATTGAGCAACGAATCGATGATGAAGCCAAAAGAATTGATCGACTTCATCCACTTGATGCCAAACATAATTGTGATCAATTAGAGCGTGAGATGCAGATGACAGAAGACACCATCAAATCGATGTTTACAGATGCAAATACTTTGCGCGATGCTCGTTATCACCAAGCATCAGATTTGCACAGAATGTAAGAATAACATCAGCTTCAATATTGGATGCTAAACTTTTCCATAAGTTCTTCAAGTCATGTAATTTAATGTTTGTGAACAGTAAGTTCATATATGATATTTACTTGTTTAATTATAGGGTTCAACACCTTCACCAGAGGTGGATTACTATTCGAACTACCCTCCATAATCGCCTTCTATCTCACCTTGCTTCAATATCGTTTCCTATTGAGGAGAGGTCGGTTACAAGAATGTCAAAGACGGTTTTGGAAACTCGACTTGTGGAAACTAATTCACACTTCCGATTTATGCAAGAAGTGACGGATTGGATTAAGGCGAAACAAAAGCAGCTACTGGATTCCGACTATGGAAGTGATTTACCGTCTGTACAAGCCGAGCTAGACAAGCAAAATCGGGAACACCGTTCGATTGAAAAATTCCAGACCAGCGTGGATAAGTGTGCTGCTGCAAAGGTGAGGAATGCAACAATAGAAACAAGAATATGTGGTTGTACTATAGTGTACTATAACTTTTATTAAATATTATGGTATTTTAGAGCTCTTTCCAAGGCGAAGAATTACAGCTTTACATCACGTATTTAAACACAGTGCAAAAGGCTTTTACAGATTTGACCATTTCATCGAAAAAACGGATGTCAGATTTAGAGACTCTATTGGACTTTGTGCAAAGTGCCACGAATGAGCTTATTTGGTTGAGTGAAAAGGAAGAGCGTGAAATCACTCGTGACTGGAGCTCGAAAAACCTTAACTTAGTTGAAGTTGAGCAGTACTATGAGGTGAGTATGGCTTTTAAGCTTAAAATTAATTTTCCTAATGTATGCTTTCTTAGCTAGAGGATTTCCAAATCATGACGTGTTATCACGTTGCTTTCCAAATTAAATAAGATCTTTCTCTAAATAAAAAATAATGAAGCTGCCTTTTCTATCCTATACTAATATTCTAGCATTGCTTTGGTGGTGGAGGCCAGGCAAGTAGTATTTGTGTACCTAATCTACCGTAGTAGACGAGTACTGTAACTGTCAGTTTTTCCATGTTGTGTTTAAATCGTGATTTTGAAACATTTTAGGCACTCATGAGTGAATTGGAAAAGCGAGAAATTCAGTTCAATGCTGTGCAGGATCGTGGAGAAGCCCTAGTTCTTCAACATCATCCTGCCTCTAAGTGCATTGAAACATACATGTCTGCAATGCAAACCCAGTGGCCGTGGTTGTTACAGCTTACGCTTTGCTTGGAAACTCATTTAAAATATGTCGCTACGTACCAGCAGTACTTTGCTGATGTCCGAGAATGTGAACAAACAATTGCAAGGTAAGCCCTGTTTGCGAAGTTTATAAAAGTCTTCAAGGTAACCAATAATAAAATGCTTATTCCTTTCTTCATTTTCAATGTAGGAAAGAAGAATTACTGAACTCTGTGTTCAGTAAGTCCGATTTTTCTTTAGATGAGGGCGAGGTGCTATTAAAAGAGATGCAGGATATGCGTGATGAACTTACGAAATATGGAGACATCATTCAAGGCCTTACCAACCAATCGCGTGAAATTATCCCACTGAAGCAAAGGAAAACCAACGTCACAC
>JABASF010001957.1:0-17819 GCA_019776145.1 Harlomillsia oculata
AACTTTGCATTATAGTCTATACGATTTGCCCCCAAATTTGCTCATTTCATTCAAAGATTGTGAACTAACGAGCGTGTGAGCAGAGTGCCAGGAAGAAGAGAAACAAAACATTCAAAATGGAAGACTGAGAAATGCATGGAAGGTTTCACAATTGAAGTTCAAAGGAGCAGTGGAAATGCTTTGCAACGGCGGAGGCCAAGCCAACATACAAAAAAGAGCCTAAAGGAGCAAGAAGAGCAACTCCTATTGCACAACTTGCACACACACGGGATGAAGAACAAGATTTGAAGAGTTGGAAAAGAACAGCACCAACAACGAGAAACACCATCACCACACACGGGATTGTATTCATGTCCGCACAGAACTACCAACAACATTTTATCGTTTTTTCTTATAGTTAGTACGAAGAGTTTAAGTCAAATTTTGTTACTCTCACTCGAAAAAACGGTATCGGACTTTCTGGACAAGTCGCACGTTTCGGTCAAAAATCGTCATCAACAGCACTAGGACCATTATCATTCATTGAATGCCCGTGTTGACTAATAAAAATTAGTGACTATGCGGCGACATGGATTTGAAATGACATTTGACCCACGTTGAAAAGAAAGGATTGGGACGTCAAAGCAGAGAGAATACGTAAGTTGACACAGAGGCAGGGAGGGATCCAATGATTAGAATGTAGAATGCAATGTCACAAGAGGACATGTCAAAAAATGAAGGTCTTTTGAAAAAGTGAGGAAAAAACCCAAAGAATATAATGCAAAGGGAAGTTCACAAATTGGCAGCGGTACTGTGTGATGCGACTCCAATCCTGAAAGAATCCAGTGGAACGAGTTTGTTCTTCTTTTCGGATGCATTGCCATGTGTGTTGGTTGTGCCTTTGCGTTGCGTTGTGTTGTATTGCTTTCCTGAGCTTCAACTCGAACCAAAACCAAAAGACGAAAACTCAAAAGTGTTTTACATTTAAGAAGAAGAAGACGAGTTTCTTTTGGGTGGACAGCAACGCAACAGCACTCGGCGAATGATGTCAGACTCATCCAGACGTCGTCGTCAACCATCAAGGCATGCCAGCATCTCAGAAACTTGAAGTATATTTTATTATATGCACACTTTCAATTTTAATATGGAAATCTTTGGGATTACAATTTTTCGAGGACGCAGACAAGACACACTCCACAAAAAATCAAAGACGAGACCACAGTCGAAATGTACCTACAAAACTATTCCTAGACTTGCGCATTTGTATGCAACTTTTGACTCCCAACAGTCAAGATGAAAATTGGAAAAAAAATATTCTTTTTCATGAATGTTTAAGCCAACTTTTCGAGTCAAGCTCACATAGTACATAATTGACTTTTCGCAGACTTGTCTGAAAAAGCCCTCGTTTTTGAACTTTGTGAAGAAGCGAATTGAAGGATAAAAAAATTATGCTTCGAGAAATGCGCGGGGGCGGGAGAAAGATTTAGTAATTTATGATCAGCGTTAGTTAGAAGGAAGAAGAAGATTAGGTATGTGGGAGGAATTTCCAGGTTAGCGTGACTACCTTTTCCATTCTCTTTTTCCCATTCCTACCAACAAAATTTCCATAGTTATATAACGCCACTGAAAACCTAGCGAGGTTAACGAAACATCACATTTCTACTAAATAGCAACTAACTAATAAGCTTGAATCGAAAGCGTTCCTCCTCCAGCCCTCATCTCCAGAATCAATGAAATAACCATTTCCTTTTTGTATGTTTCGGAATTTTTTGGACAGTTTGGAAGTCTTTCGGAACGGCTTCCTACACTCGAAACTACTAATAAAAGAAGTGAAATTATGTAGACTTGCTTCCACACTATAAACAAAACACTTTTATTAGCCTGATTGCGTAAGATGAAAACTTCTTTTTTTGCCGAGTGGAACAAGGATTGTGATTAGAAAATAAAGTGGCAGTGGCAGTGAGCAATGCATGTCACACAACTAACACAAGGGATGATGATTACGTATTACGAAAGGTTCTTTTACGTTACTACTACGGTTGTTCGCACTGGAGACATGGTCATAGAAGAACAGTGGACATAGGACATAATAAGGAGAAAGACACAGAAGGGCATCGCATTCACGTCTCCGTCGTGGTCGTCATAATCATGGACATGCATGGAATGAAATAAATTCTGCAGTATTAAACAGGCTAGTCCAGTGAGTTGGAACAGAAAATGCAGCCGGGAAAATGTGCGTTTCCAGTTTCCACAGTCAAGTTTCCATTTGTGTTGTTGGGAGTGTGTGTTACAAAGGCGGACGGTGAACGTGGGACACAGAGTTCTGTGTCCGTGTGTTGTTGTTGGTGGTGGACGACGAAAGAAATAAGCTTTTGGTTTTGTGTCTTATGCATTACAATTGAGGTATAAGTGTATAAGAAGGAAAAGTAGAAACATGGACACACGGCTGTTCTCTGGAATATAATAGAGAAGACTGACTTGGGTGACTAGTGAATACATAGTAAAGGGAAGTCCGTTTGAGATTTCACATTTCACATGAGTAGTTGTTAGTGGTGGTCTTGGTTCGCCTTGGCTACTTGGGCAAGCTTGACTGACCATTCAGATTTGTTAGGAGATAATGATTCCTGGCCCCTCTGGCATCCTCGGTCCAACAGGTTTGGACCATATGTGTGCGAAAAATGTAGCACCTCTCCTGCCAATTACAGCAGCAATGGATGGATGTCGTATACCGGCTTCGGCAATAGCTCTAATTCAAAGCCATGTCAACCCATTAGTTCTCCTTTGGCCCCATGTGCTTAAATGAGCACCTTCTCCTACTTATTCCCTCTATTTTTCTTGTAGTCCTAGTAGTATTACTATTATATTATTATGCTCTTTTCGTCTTTTCTTTAGTTCTCCCCTTCCCTTCATAGTTAGATATAGTTACCAACTCTCTTTATACTCTTTACTCTTCACTCTTTCCCGTCCCAGTCCACTCCAACATTAACATTATACATTTTTGTTATTATGTTGTGTGCACAGCAAAAATGTAATGGTTCATTTTCTCATTCTCATCCTCTCAAGCTGGGAGTCTCCACTCAGTCAACATCCACAATCATCATCTCATGTATTCACTCCTCCGTCTAAATGATACTACCACTCCGGCTCCGCTCCTACGACCACATTTGAATTTTAATGTCAAATCTCAACCATTTTTGTCCAGTCAAATGACACAGGATTCCTCCCTTCACAAAAACTATGCCTATTGGTTCACATATCACAAACAACAACCAAGCAAGAAATGTCAGGAGCGCTCAGTTCAGACGTTCATCACAAGACAACTAACCAATTTGGTGTTCTCGTTTATCCCTTTAGTACTTCAACTATACGGCTTGCGACTTCAACCAACTCTCGTCGCATCTTTCAACTGCATCTTCAGATCATGCTGAATTGCTGAAGTCAACGCTTATCTCAGCCATTCCATCCCAGAGATCCATCGGTTATTATGTAATGAATCGATTTGAATATTCGAATCAGTTCCACTCACATAATAATGCCATTTGATCGTGTTCCTCCACGGTTCCATTGTTCCGAACGACACGATGCTCATGATGGAAATAAGTACTAACCATAGGAAACTAAAACATTCATTGATAGCTTTTGACTCATCGCATCATCGGAGAGACTCAAGTAGAAACTGCTTTCGCATCTCTTGTGCCCATCTTTCTCCACCCAGTCGAGTCCCTAAGCGCACATTGACTCTTTGACTCAACATAAGAGTACGATCCAATGCTGCTAATGTTACGGCTATAACCAAGAAGAAGGTGTGTGTCTGTGTGTTCACGAAACCCTCTTTTCGAAAACCTCTTGGAATTCCATCAAGACATTCCTTTCCCCAACGTCCACAGGACCACATCGTCATCGTTCACAAGAGTCGTTCAAAAAGTCGGCATTTCATTTCTTAAACCACAAGCTGATTGCTCATGGAAATTTCACTTTCATTTCCAAATTTTCAAAATTAAAGGATTTGTAACATTAACAATCAACTTGTTAACTTTTGACTTTTGTATGATACAAGGAAAGAAGAATCTCATTATGGTGGGGAAGTGGATCGGTTTCCATTGGAGGCATGAGCCTTCATCTAAAATGATATTAATAGGAAGATTTGTAAGTATATGTAAGAAGAAAGCGGAATTTTTCAGTGACGGACATAATCTGAATTGTGGATCTTCCTGAGAAGGGTTGAGCTTGGACTGAGACTTCCAGACTAAATAAAGAAGGGAGAGACTGACTTGAGGGAAACGGCAAAAGTCTCAAGCTGAGATTTGTATTTAAACGTACGAAGAAGGAAGATGAAATGAGATGTATGCACCAATTGTTGAATAGTATTATTGGGCAGAGAGACCATAATAGTATAAGGGACGGAAAAGGTACTTGGTACTCTCTCTCTCTCTCACACTTTGTGAGTCTCTCTTTTTAATTCTAAAAGGATGAAGTGGTTGGAGCTGTACAGCATGAAGGATGTGACTGGAGAATGGGCATGGACAATAGGTTCTGGAGAAGACTCGGGAGAAGAAAGGCTGTGGAATGCACCTTTCATCCCTTTTGGTTGCTCAATAAGTAGAGAGAGGATTCTTGGTTTGGTGCTCCTGCTCCTGCGTCCATCCAAGACTAAAAGACTGGATGCCCATGCCATGCCCGTTTGAGAATTTTGAATAGAAATAAGGAAGCGAGGATGAGGCGAGCTCTCCGCTTCTCCCGATGAACAAGTACAAGACGAAGACTTTTTGAAGAGGAATAGGAAAAGACGACGAAGACAAGACAAGGCAAGTCTGAGTCTTGAAGCACTTGTTCAAGAAATGACGAAGGGCTCAGCGGGGTGCAACCACAACCACTCAGTTGGAGCCTCCTAAAGGAGATTTGGTCCTTGAACTGCCAGTATGGAATCGACTTTGTGAAGCACGGCAACTTACGAAGACGTCGTCGTCGTCTTCTTCTTCTTCGTTTCGTCCGTCTACCTCATCATTTTCCTTTGCTTTTGCTTTGCTTTGGGATGGATCATGGATCCTTTCTACTACCCTCGGAAAAGAGGAGCGAGCACATGTTGCGTCGCGTTCCGTTCCTTCTCCTGCTTCTTTCGACCTGCCCTTCTTCTTTTCCAGAACCTGACTTGTCTTTGGAGCCTGCACTCCATGCACACACATTAGTACATCTCATAATACAAAGCACAAAACCCGACCAGCTTAGCACTAAAAACCTGAGCTGACGATGACGATGTGACGATACCTTCTCTAAGAAAAGAGGAAAGGAAAAACCTCCTCCTCAAACGTGGAGTGAGTCCCAGTTAGTCTCACCTGTAGGAAAGCATGATCACCAGAACCAGCACATCACATCGCATCGCAGCGTCATCAACATCAACATCCATGCAATGTACACAACACAACAACGTTACTCCAGCAGTCTTTGCCTCCTCCTCGGACATGAACCGAGAGAGACAGAGGATGAGCAACTCATCCAACTTGACGTATAATACGTATAGCATAGTCAATAGTCATACTACCTGTCGCTTCTTTAGTGCAAGTGGCAATGGCAAGGCAAGGTAGGACAACCAACTTGTTTCAGCTCTCGTCTCAAGAAACATCGTCTCTTCGTCTTGATCCTTCGGCTGAGTCTCCTGCTCACCTGCCTGCCTTTTCCATGCATTGCATATATGCATTCCCGTGAATCCCGTGTGGTAGCAGCTCACTTCACTGTTCACTTCAACTCCCATTCAATAATATTCCAATGCAAGGATATGATGCGATCATCAACATCAGGAGCATGACTATCATCATCACATCACTTTGCGTACTACCACGGACTCATCCTCATCATCATCGCCAAACAACAACAGATCCGCGGACAATGAACGGCTTCACTTGCCTTCGTCTCCACTTCCAAACTCCCGATTCAAAATAGTCGTTTCTATCGTACCCCTCCGTTTTGGCCATTGATCTTCCCTATACCTTCCTCCACACTAGACCATATGGCAATTGCGTTTATCCAATTACATTACTCCATTGTCTTTGGCCTACTTGTTCGCAACGATTGACTCGAGACAAATCACCGCGTCAATTTCCTTGTCCTCAAGTACCCACACCTGTCCAAATTTGACACGACGCGTACAGAAACTTATAATGCAGCAACTCATGTGCTCATCCTCTCTCATCTCACACTGAGTGAAACATGGCTAAAGTTGAAACCACTTGTTATTACACTGTACAAAAACCGAAGACGAAAAATTCCCATTAATAGTACACTTTTTAGTATAGGATTTTGAGTTCCAATTTTCTTAAGCTATTGACCCTGTTGCTTTGCTTCATGGGCTCAGTTCGCCGACGACGAATAGATGAGATTGCAGCGTTACCGACAGGACACAAGAAAAACGAAGAGAGAAAGAAAGAACAGTTCAAGCTTTTATTGCTCTATAAATAATAATCGTAGGAGCTCCACGTCCAAGTCAAAAGCAGTTGTTTTGTTGCGCTTGCAAATGCTATGCCTGTTGCTCCAGCTAGACTTCGAAGCTACGTGAATACGTCATGCTGAGCAGAAAACCAGTCTCTTCCAAAAGATGCACATCATCAGCATTCTCGCTTCATTTCTCGTCATCATCATCATCAGCGTCAAAAATGCATGAGTCTTCAATCCGATTCTCAAAGGCACCCGAATTTCTACTATATGCACTACACTGCATTACCGTACCCTCAAAATACCCGGTTCCATTTCCGTCAGGTGCAAAAGGATCTTTTCCTGATGAGGAACTACACTACACCGGCACGGTGGGACACAAAATCAACTACATTATAGGTGTACAATTTGGACAGTGTACACAGTAACACATTCCTTTCTGCTGTTATAAATACTAAATTCGTTCCATTTTTGGAATTAAGGGTACGTTCCCTTGAGTTTCTACCTATGAATAAATCCTTGCGGGTGAGACTGACCTTTTACCGAAATCAAAGTGGAGGAAAGGTAACTTTTTGTGGAAGGGAAGACCGAGAAGAGGAGAGTCGAGTGAGCAGAGCTCCAAACAAAAATCCAAAAAGTTAAAGCTTTAGTGTTTAAGGACTTTTCATATTAAGAAAGAGAAAAGGTCGGCTTTTTATCCCTTAAGGACTGTGGGTGCCCTAAATCAAAGAAAGGGATGTATGACATGACATGACATTGATCCAGAAGAAATAATATGCACAAATACCATGGCATGGACTCATCCGCCACTTTACTAGTGTTTCACTTAAAGGAGAAAATTGGTCTCCACTGCTTTTTGATGGATATGGACACCTTTGCTTGGGTCTGGATTTCCTCAGGGCATTTGGCATTGCTATGGCATGACTTGAGCACACCGAAACAAACTTTTTCAGCCACGTTGACACTTTTGTTTGTTTAACTACGCTTTTTGGGAGGTAGAAGGACCAACATTTTTCATTGTTGAGCTCACTACATACTTTTAATTCCAAGAGGTTCTCACTCATCTCACACACACACATACTCCACTCTGACTCTTTCATTTTATAGGACACCCAAAAGACATGGTCCTCCAACAGAGCGTTCAAAAATTCAAAAGCATTGTTCCCATATTTCCTATTCATACGGCGTCGTCGGAGTGCTCAGGCTGTGACTCAAGTACTCAAAAAGTCTGGTCCCTTTTAAGTTTTAAGGACCACCTGGACCCGAGAGACTTTCCCTACTTGAATAGTAAAATGTTACCAAGACTCATGCATCCACGTCTACTATAGCTTGCGTTCCATTCTCATTTTTTGAACGGACACATACACAACATGTCATGTCATGTCATGCCATCCTGTTACCATATTCAAGCTATAGCTCCAGAAAAATGTACATATGATCTGGTGATCAATCAGAAAGTAGTGCTTTGTGTCGGATGAAAGTAATGGTAATGACGATCCCCAGGAACAAATTATGCAAAATATAAAGCATGGAGTTGATATTTTGATTACTGTACCTTTGTAGAAACGGTGTTTAATCCTTTGCTCGAAATGACAATAGCGTAAACTTGAACAACAAAGTTGGACACTCCTTGATCACGGTCAAGAATAAGTGCGGATGACAATAATCCCCGACGAACGTCGATATCGAAAAGGCGATCCTGTGACTCGCCGGTGTCGGAAGTGATGCTTGTGACGTAGTACTCGATGCTTTGAATGTCATCCGCCGACTTGTCACTCAAAGACGCGGTGACAGTTAAAATGGAACTGCCCACCGGTTCGTTCTCGTAGATTGAGCCTTTGTAGGAACTTTGAGAGAAGATGAATGCACCTGAACTGCTCGTTTCCGAAACACCGATCACTGAGAGAAACAAGTCAGATGATTTCCGTTGAGATTGAATGGCTTCGTCTGTCGCTCTGATCGTGAGTTGGTAGCGAGGTTGCACTTCCGTCACAGCACGTTTCAACACAAGCGCACCTGTCACACGGTCCAACTGGAAGAGAGACTTGTCGCCGGTCACGAGGTCATATGTGACCATTCCGTTGGATTCTGAATCCACATCGATGGCTCTCACACGCATAATTTCTGCTCCAGACTGCGACCCTTTGTGAATCACAGCAGCGTTCATACAAGCGAACAATGGCTCATTATCATTCACATCTTCTACAATCACTGTCACTAGTTTCTCTGCTGACAGACGCGCTGACACTGGGATTGCTCTATCAGTCGCTACGACTGTGAAGCGGAACGTGTCGGCGACCTCCCGATCAATGGATTTCAACGTGTGAATCACGCCAGAATCCGAGTCAATTCCAAAATAGTCTCCTGGGGGATCTTGATCTTTGATGGAGTACTTAACCTTTCCATTCAAGCCGGAATCGGGATCTTCTGCAGTAACTGTTACAATGGGAGAATTGACGGCGATTCCTTCCTGAATCTGTCGAACTATGGCTGTTGATGGAAAGTTGGGCGGGTTGTCATTCACATCTTCTATGACGACCGTAAATTGGAAAGAACTTGATAGTCTCGGGGTGCCTGCATCGCTCGCAGTGATGTTCAAAGCATAGCTGCTCACCTTCTCAAAATCCAGTTGCTTGTTGAGAAACAAAGACCCGGATTTCGGATCGATTCGAAACACATCGTGTCGATTCCCATTTGAAATCGCAAGGGTGACTTGCGCATTTAGTCCGAGATCTGGGTCCGTGGCTTGAAAGCGAATAAGCTCCGTGTTGATTGCAATCGTTTCTAAAACCGACACTCGGGACTCTGAATGACTGAATTCGGGAACGCAGTCGTTCTCATCCAGGACATCAATTGTGACGCTCACTGTTGACTTCAAGGATATGATTTCTCCCATGTCCTGAGCTACGACTGTGAGCACATACTTGTCCTGACTCTCCCGGTCAAGACTTTGAGCTAGAACAATCTGACCTGTGGCAGCGTCAATTCTAAAAGGCTGGTTTTCATTGTCGACACCAACATCATTGCTGAGGTAGTAAATGATGTCTCCATTCAAACCCTGGTCCAAATCCGAGGCCATGACCCGCACAACGGGAGAAGAAATGGGAGCCCCTTCAGAGATCTGAGCACTATACGAATTTCGGAGGAACATTGGTGCATTGTCGTTGACGTCCAAAATGTGGACGGTCAGCTGTGCTTTGTTGTTGAGTCTCACGGCTCCTCCGTCTTGGACCAGAACATCCAAAGTGAAATAATCCTGACCGGTGGTTTGCAAAAGATGTTCTCTGTCAAAGGACTCCAAACTCTTCACGAACCCGCTTTTTGGGTCCACGAGGAAATCGGATTGTACTGAAGAAATGGAATATGTCAGCTCAGCGTTGCGACCTACGTCTTCGTCAGACGCAGACAGTTTCCCCACGTATGTGTCCGGTGCTTCATTTTCGGCTATGGACATGATGAAAGTGGAATTCAGAAACTTGGGAGCATTATCATTCTCATCGATGATGTGGACAACGACGGACACAGAGGACGCCCGTCGTGGCTCCCCGTCGTCTTGCGCAGAGATTGTCAATGAAAAATAATCTTGTTCTTCCCTGTCCAAACCTGCTTTCACATAAAGGTATCCGTCAGGGAAAACACCGAATTTCCCTTGAACATTACCACTGAGTATTTCATATGAGATTTGCGCATTGGCCCCAGAATCTTGATCCGAAGCTTGCAAAGAGAAGAAGCGACTATTCACTGCCGTCGTTTCCAACAAAGATGTTTCGTAGGAAGAATGATCAAAAATCGGAGTATGATCGTTAATATCCCGGATTTTTACAAGCACTCCCAGCTTAGAGGACAAGCGGGGTTGACCTCCGTCCACTGCAGTTACTTCCAATCCGATTTCAGCTTGTTCGGAGGAAAATCGGAGCGACTTGCTTAAAGAGATGAGTCCGTTTTCGGAGTTGATGCTGAAAAGTTGGTTCGGATTTTGTGTAAGCGAATAACTAATTTGTGAATTGATTCCTTCGTCTTCGTCAGTGGCTTTGACCAGCAAGACATCATGTCCCACTGGAGAATTTTCGTCAAGGGTCGCTGTCACTTTCTTACGTTCAAACATGGGTGGATTGTCGTTCGCATCTTGGACACGAATGATGACATTGCATGACCCGAAAGCAAAGCTTATGTCATTACTTTGAGCGAGCACAGTGAGATTGTAAGTTGACACAGTTTCTCTATCCACCGCTGTGACCGTTCGGATTGTTCTTGTGACGTCGTCAATGTCAAAGACTCCATGTTCGTCACCACTAATTATGGACAAATTAATTGTTCCGCCAAATTCTTTCTGGTTGGGCAAAGCTGCTAATTCCACTTTCCCGACTTGCTTCCCTTCGAATGAGATTTGCCTCATTTCTTTTGCAGATCTGGCTCGCACCGGTCGCATTCCAGCGTCTTCCTGAATGGAAAATGTGAAAGTGTCTTTCTTGAACTTGAGCATTTGTGTGTCAGCAGATTTTACAATGATGTCAACAGTAGCAGTGTCCGAAGATGTTTTTCCTCCGCCGTCAGTAACCGAAACTTTGAGTTGAAATACTTTCTTTTGGAGGCGTCTTAAATCATTGTTCAAACGTATTTTGCCAGTGGCGGATTGAACTGTGAAAACATCGTCAGCTCCGTAAAGGATTTTGAAGTGTAATTCTGAATTAACTCCTTCATCCAAATCCGATGACATAATCTGGACAATCGTGGAGCCAGGAGGAGTATCATCGGCTATAGTGACGTGGTACACAACCGGGTATATTCTGGGAGGATGGTCATTCACATCTTTGATGACAAGGTTCACAGTGGCACTAGACGATAATGGCGGTGTCCCCTGATCTTTGGCAATAACTTGAATTTCATACTTGGACAATGTTTCTCGGTCAAAGGTGGACCTGCTTACAAGGCGTCCAGTGCTCGCATCCAAAAAGAACATGTTAGGATACAAATACTCAGTTTCTGCACTCAACGAATAAGAAATGGACCCATTCGTCCCTTGATCATGATCAGATGCAAAAAGGGTTGCAACGAGGGATCCAGGTGGTGAGTCCTCGGACAATGTAGTGTGAATATTGTCATTGAGAAATTCGGGTCTTTCGTCATTTTCGTCCAGGATTGTAATTTTGATGAATGCATGGGCATATTTGGGACTTGGCCCACCGTCTCGAGCGGATACTTTGAGTCGCACTGTTCCTTCATGTTCTCTGTCCAGAGGAGCCCGCGTGGTTAGTAAACCAGAGTCCGGGTCAATGTGAAACCACATGTTATCATTGCCAGACACAATAGAGTAAAATACCCGAGAATTAATCCCGGTGTCCTCATCCGTGGCCGTGATACTCGCTACGTAGCTGCCCACGGGAACAAGCTCTCTGAGCACTGCAGAGTATTCACTTTTCTCAAACACGGGTTCATGATCATTCACATCGTTCACTTCAATCACCAAAAATGCAAAGCCGCTCTTGGGCGGGCTTCCGCTATCCGTCGCTTCAAAACTGAGATTGTACTTTCCAATTTTCTCCCGGTCAAGTACTCCGTGAACTCGCAAAAGCTGAAAGGCCGGTGACGTGGATTCGAGATGAAAATGATTGAGTTCGTTACCTGATACAATCTTCACAGTGGTTTCTCCATTCGGACCTTCGTCCATGTCGACAACAGAAATAGCGGCAACGACAGTTCCGTTCACGGCGTTCTCATCAACAGTCGCAGCACTTGCCGTGGGCGGGAAATAGCGAAATTTGATCACCGGGTCATGGTCATTTGCATCGAGTAAATTGACAGTCACATATGTGCGACCGTCTTGTCGAGGAACACCGTGATCACAGAGCAAATACTGTGAAAACACAACTTTTACTACAACTTGTTGAGTGTTGCTGTTGCTGCTGCCCACTAGCACAATTCTGCGGGCAGTTCAATGACTGAGTTGTGGAGATTACACCGGTTTCCGGGTCCACGGCGAACTGTGTCTCAGTCTCCGACAGATAATAGCTAATTTGGGCATTATCCCCTTCATCATTGTCAGTTGCTGTTACTTGGAGGACAACGGTCCCCACAGGCACACTCTCATTCAGGGACACCACGTAATCACTCTGAAACACACAAAATCACAACAATTCAGCATGTGCCAACTTATTTACCAGCCTCCTTAATTCTTTTATATTTCATCCTACTTTTTTTCCCACCTGTCCTTACCAAGCATGTCTCAAAATGAACCTTATCAAATTCCACCGGACCTCTTAACCTTAAGCCAAATTCTACTCTCCTTTCCATCCAGTTTTAATCTCACGCCACAGTCACAAATGCAAAATCATGTGCTTTTCTTTCCATTTTGGGTCATTTAAGCAGTGCAACATTAAGATTTCCCTCAAAAAGGTCATTGGTAATGTAACAAAGTTTATATGACCACAAGTGTCACAAACCTACGTCCTCGTCTCACAAGATAGGAAACGAGAAAGAAAAGAAAGATCTCTTGACAGTCGAGTCTTGTGTAGGCTGACTATAAGCAATCCAGAATGAATGCCGAATTACATTCCTAACGGACGAACGCGACGTTTCGCAACAGAGGCTATCACGAATGCGAATGACGAATGAGACAAATGCGAACGACGACTACGTGCTTCACGTCACAAAAAGCAGAGACAGACGTATTTAGGTACGTAGCAAGCAACAACAATGAGTGTTTTTCAGCGCATCTTCGTGTTCCTCTCTCACTCACACGTTACATAGCTCAAATCCCTCCAAAAATGCCCAGTAGCATTTGTTAATTGCAGCAATGGTACTGGCAAATGGCAAATAACGAAATCACTGGTGGCGGTGGTTACTGAATGAGCGGTGGTCCCTAAGGTGAAAATTGTTCAGCGTCACGACACAAAGACACGGGAAAAAAGTTTCTGAAACGGGAAAAATGTGTTTGAAAAAAGGCCCAGGAGCAGAAAGGAAGGATTTTTGATAGTTCAAAAGTCAACAATGCAATGGGAAATGCAAAGCTGTAAGTAAAGCATGCGTAAAAAAGAACGGAATCTTATCTTAAGAATACAAGGTTTTATAGTGAGAACCAAATCGGTTATCCCGTAATGTAACGATTTGAAATGAAATTAGCAACACTAAACTAATTAATGTGCTGACATTGACAGGAGACAATGGTAGACGGTGGGTTTGCCTTTGCACTTGCACTTTGATGTGGTTGTGCGGCGCGCTTGAGTCATGATGGTCATGACTTGGTCAACGATGTCTCATTTCTTGTCCTATCACGCTCCTGTCCGTCGTAATCAGGGAATTTGTGTGGCTTTAGACTGGTGAGACTCTTCAGACCTGTCTTGTTCAGATAAGAAGGCATAAAAGTTGATCGTAAGCTTTTTTGGCCATATGTCCACTTGTCCGTTGTCCCAGTCCACTCCACTTGATATCTCTTCACACACACACACACTGACATCCCCGTTAGAAGACCACACTTTGTCTTTGTCCATTTTGATGACCATGATATCAAAGGGAATAACGAACAACCACTAACTTTGTGTACAACTTTGTCACTCCACCCGTAGTATTTCATCCTTTCAACCACTGACACTTCGCGTTTCCCTGTCCAGGGAACATATTAGCAGAAACAGTTGTGTCACGTCACGCCACAAATTAACTAGAGCAGAGGAACAAATCCTGTATGACCTCCGGCGCATCTCAAATGTAGTGTTACCTTACTACCTGAGACAATTTTATGACCTTTCCATCAAAAATATAATATAATGCAAAGATGCGCACAAAGGAAGTAGAATCCCGTCTTTGTCCTTTTTCCTTTTCTGGTCTAAAAGAGGGGAAAATGTCCCTTTTTACCACCCTGGAATCTGAATTCTTCAATTCATTGTCGAGCTCAACAGCATTATCTTATACTTATTTCGACACGAGGTCATCCGTAACCAAACCGTATAGTAATTCCCCAGTCTTTTATTATTAGTAAGGTATTACTATATAGTAACCAGCACAATCGTGTTTGCGCACCTTGCGGTGCACTATGGACAATCACTATTCAAGTCCCATATCCCATTCAAGTCTCAAAGTCTCCCTTTTGATTCCCATAAAGGCTAGGGAATAGTACCTTATATTGACGTGAAGCATAAATTCTTAGGAGCACGAGCACACCTTGTTTTCTCCCCAAGGCAAGGGTCCTTTCCTCTTTTCCCAGCCATAATTCCAAAACACCCCCTTGAAAATAATTGCTTGAATGGAGTCATAATAATAATAATAAATAGCACATTGTGGAGATAGTCCATGCTCTTTATTGTCAAAATGTCGTTTCATTAGTATTTGTAGTAGTCCTTTCCTTGGCTCCAACAACGCACTGATTCCAAATTCCAATCTGGATTTGCAAATTTGAAAGTCTGAATCCTTCAACCGTTAAATGCGTGGAAGTGTTACAAGAGTAAGGAAGCTCTGGAGTGGAAAAAACTATTAGTAAGACTACATGATAAAAAAGGAGATGAACAGACATGCGTAGCTAATAAAGAGTTTTGCGGACGGTATGTGCAAAGGCGTAAGAATGGAAAACCACTAGAGAACACAGTAGACAGCAATGCGCAAAGTCACTGAGGGTGCAAGAAATGTCACGGACTAGCGCCCGCCGCGCCGTGGTCACAGCGTGTAATAGGATAACAAGCCTGATCCTGTCTCATTCAAAAGTGACGAGGAGATAATTTGGTGGAATTCATCTTATTTCTATTCAATTATGTTATCAAACTGCCCTGATGCGAACAGACAAGGACAGGAGTCACGGGATACGAAACGTTGGACGGAAAAGAAAGAAAACTCACCATAGGGAAAGAAGGAGCACCGTCGTTGATGTCAAGGATGGACACATTGACAATGAGAAATCCAAACCGACGCGGATTCCCGCCGTCTTCAGCAGAGATGTTGAGGGTATAAGAAGGTTTCGTTTCGCGGTCGAGTTTCCCGGTAGTTTCCAAGTGGATGAACGGTGCTTCCCCAGAAGGGTTGGTGGTGACGACGAGTCGAAACTGTCCATCTTCGTTCCCACCTATGATTTTGTATTCGGTCGTGACATCATTGGTCCCTTTGTCCCGATCTTCAGCAGTGTCGAGAAACACGCGAGTGCCAGCGTTCGCACTCTCCGAGAACGTGACAGACACCATCGGTTCGGGGAAAGTAGGAGCGTTGTCATTCACATCCAAGATGGTAATTCTTACTTCCAGAGGGTACGTAGGTTGACTGGACAACACAACGACATCGAATCGGTCACTCGACATGCTCTCACGATCAATGACTTTAGCAGTCCGTATATCCCCCGTTGTGGCGTTGAGAATGAACTCGTCAATGTTTTCGTTGAACCGATACGTGAACCCGGGTTTTGTCGGGATTCGTCCTACCCACGTTCCAGTCGGGAGCTCTTCTTGTACTTCGAACTGGACGAGTGTGTCAACTGCTCGAGAGCGTCCAGGACTTGATCCCCGACTCTGGAATGATCCTCCCGGTCCCGGACCCTGAGCTTCCACCAGAACACAACCCAGGGTCAAAAGGTCCAATAGAAGGACCCAACGTCGCAAGCACAACATGGCGATTTTCCGAATTTCCTGTCGCACTACGATGATGACCTACGGTTGTAGTCTTCACGGCTCAAGTTTCCACTGATTCGCTTCCACGTGGTCGCATTGTCACATCTTCTCTTTGCGACAGTGCGACACATGAAAAATCTGTCTTTCCCTCCTTAGCTTCTCCAGCAACACCCCAAAATTGTGTCCTTTTACAAGTTTTGCACAGTATATAAAACTAAACACAATGTCTAACCTCACGTCATCATTACGTAATTTCTATATACCACAATTGCACTTCAAAATTCCAATCGTCCTGTGATCTTGACCTTCATCCACAGTCCACAATTCAACTTTATAAAACTCCCAACACAACATGAAAAATGTAGAAAAAAAAACATTCACTTCTTCACTTCAAATCAACTCATTTTGTCACTTTGACTTTTCCATGTAAAAAGCTATGGAAATTCTTAAGTCATCTCTCCCACGAGTACAAAATGGACACTTACAAAATGAAAACGAATCAAAATGATATTTTCGGTTGCGCAAAATTGGAAATGCTTGCAAATGAATATTGTAATAAAGTGACGCTTCTTGCTGAATAATGAATCGGCTTATTGAACGTGATTGAAGGCAAGAAGGAGGAGAGCACCTGTAGTAATATATTTGTAGTCGGACGGAAACTGGACATTGGCAAAAAGGTGTGACACAACACCAACTACCGCACAAGTATTTTTGCGGCGGTGGAAGTGTCACCTGGAAGGAGTACGTCCAGTGTCCAGGACGGAGACAAGGGATAGGTGCACTCGAGTCAACGTTTGAGCTCGAACTGTCTGTTCTGTGTTGTCTTGTGGAAGTGCAAGGCCAAAGAAGTTTTGGCCCAAGGGTCTTTTCGTCTTTTGGTCTTGTGAGAGGCAGAGTGAGATTCTGACTCGTTTTCTTCCCGTTGTCGAAGCCAGCTCCTACCTGGACATGGACAGGTAATAATAAAGCTGATAGCTAAGCTGAGCAAGATTGTATTCCCTGCCAAGCTCCTTCGTGTTCCTAGGAACATTCGACTTTACATTGTTGAGGTAGCAACTCGTCTCAAAAGAAAATCCAGTCGAGTCCTCCTGCCTCAGACCTATAATACCTTTCTGCATTCATTCCATGGAGGAAAGGAACAATTGCTGAGAAAAGAGGAGAGAGAAGAGATGAGAATCATGCTTTGGGCAAGGAGCCAATGGCTCATCCACCAAACCAAGCCTTTCCAAGCGTTGGTATGCAGTGACGAAGACGCATCGTCCAACAACAACAACAACACCAAACACAGGACCAAGACAAGACCAAGAAGGCTACTTACTTGCATTACATTTTAGATTCCTTTGCTTCATCGTCCTCCTAAACATTTCTTCATCCTCATCTCATCATGGCATTGCATCTTGTTTTAAAAACGAAACCCTCTCTCACACAATCCAACTTACTATGGCCCTTAGTATTTTTACCTGACAAAAAAATTCCTGAAAAGCAAAACCTTTCCTATGGACTCTGAAAAACCTACACGCACCGCAACAACGCACAACATTTTCCCGTGACCTTTTCCCTTCATAATTCTCTTGTACCAAAACAATTAAATTTTGCCATTATATTGAATTCCGGAATTCCTTTCTCCTTTCATAATCCTACTTATACCTCGTACACTCCGTTGTCTGTATCCTACTACAAAAGTGTCCCTTTCACTTTCAGAAAAAAATGTATTTCTCCTTTTTTACAAAGTTTAACCCTCTAACATGTTTCAATTTTCAATTTCAATAATCAGAAAAACTTGTTTACGAATGTTTAAAAGTGTTTATCCCTCGATTTGTAATCAGGAAACCC